>PVIH01005712.1:0-120239 GCA_004025045.1 Sigmodon hispidus | reverse complement strand
TCTGTATAAGGCTCCATTGGACCTTGTTTAATCTGGGTATATGACTCAATTCTCTGTCCTGGGTCCAAAACCTTTTCCCAAGCATTTAAGGCGGCAGTACGACACAGCAACAGAGCATGGTCATCATAAGTAGCCTGAACTGATAAATCAGCAAACTGGCCTTCCCCAAGGATTTGGTCCTTGGAGACGGTAACATTTCTAGTTTGATCTCGAGATTCCAAGGCTTTAGCCTCTTCTCTAAACCAATTCCTCCACTGGAAGTTTTGGCCATCGTTCAATACTGCGTTTGCCAAATTCTTCCAGTCATCAGGAATTACTCGATTCTGTGCTGACCATGAGTTCAAGGACTGCCTCACAAAAGATGAGTGTACACCATAGTTCACTATGGCTTCCTTTATTGTCTTTAAATCCTTCATGGGTATAGGTTAATAATTGTATCCCACATTGTCAGAAGCCCTTCCACGTGGTTGTGGTTTTTTGGCCTCTACCACAACTGGGAATAGAGTGGAGGGATGGGGGGTAGTCCCCTCATGGTAACCACTCTAGGTAAAGAACCTTCCCTGCAGTAGCACCGTTTAAGAGGGGGCTCTGGGTTATCTTGAGCAGGTTTTGTCTCAAAATCCTTTTCTAAAATCTCCAAGCGAGCTTCATAATCTTGTAACCTAGTGGTAATGGTCTTTTCCGGTGTTTTATAGTCTTCTATAAATGATCTCTCCAACAATTTCATAGAATGGGAAGTCCTCCCTGTCTCCACATCTATCTGTTCTACTATCTTCTGTTCAAATTTCCTAGAGTTTCCATCCATTATCCTAAGATTTTCATCCATTTTTTTAAATTTTTCATCCAATTTCCTAAAATTTTCAGCAATATGAGGTCTAAATTCCTCTGTGATCAAAGTAGACCTCTCTTCTATGGAAACAATGAGTTTCTGGAGTATCTTAATACATCCATCCATGCCAGACATCTTAGCCTCATACTCTGTATGTTGAGATGCCTTAAAATAGGTAAGTATGAAATATATTATCACACAAAAAAGCAAAAGGACTCCTGGGTGGAGATAACCTCCAAATGTGTAATCCTGGAAATAATCCTCTATCACCATTGTGACAAAACGAGAAAAATTCTGAACATTTATCTGGTAAGACATTGTAGAAAGGAGAAAAAAAAATATGTAGAAAAGAAAAGGAAGAAAAAAAATATACTCAGATGTAATGAGAACCTACGGCCAGCAGATGTCGCTGTCGTGATCAGCAGCAATGGTGTGGGAAACAAGGTGGCGATTCAGCTGGGACGGTCTTTCTCAGATCTTTCAACAAATCCTACCAGGTGTGCCCCACTAGAACGGGTCAGTCTGCCTCTCAGGAGGTCTGCCTAGCACAGATTCGTTCCTGGTTGAGTACAGGAGGCTCGTGCGCAGCTGGTAACCAAAGTCTTTCAGACTGGCTCCGTGGGCGAGTGAGGAACCCAGCAGGTTTGTGGAATTAGCCCTGTGTTCAGGCACCAATTATCACGGTAAAAACCTGCTGTGAGATATATTTTAAATTTTGTGAAAATCGCTTACAAAACAGAGCTGGTTTTAAGAGAAGATGACAGGATAAAGTTGCAGCACGTCGGAGCCTTTCTAAGGAAGATTCCTCATCCCCACACCATACATCCGAACTCCCACGCAGCTGGGCCGAACTGCTCACCCGGTTGGGAACTCTCGCGAGAGAATGACGACTTCCTGTCCTGGTCCTCTCCCTCGAAGGTCTACTTCCGGAATCCTTTCCAGTTAACCACACCCTGCTCGTCTCCAGTCCTATGACGCAATCGTTCACATATATAGTTCTTGATTTCCCGCTACAAGTTTGTTAATTCATGTGACTGTGAGGTACATAAAATTGAAATAAGAATTAACACACAAAAAAGATACAGGCCTTGCTCTTACAAGTTAGAAAAGAGAAAGCAGAAACCAATCAAATAATAGAAAAACATAGAAAAGAATGATCTCATGCTTTGTTACAATGTCCTAGAGGCCTTTGAGTTTATGCTTGCTCTAATCATAAGAAAGAAGGATGCGGCCAGGTAGTGTTGACCCACCTTAATCCCAGCACTCAGTATGCAGAAACAGGTGAATCTCTGTGAATTCTAGGCAAGCCAGGTCTGCAACGTGAGTTCCAGGACATCATGAACTACACATAGGAACCTTGTCTTGAAAACTCACAGACAAACGAGGAAGAGTTGGAGGGGGGAGGAGGGGGAGGACAAGGAGGACGAGGAGGAGGAGGTGAAGAAGAAGAAAGGACTACAAAAGAAAGATGAATAGTAGAAAATTAGAGAACTCCAGAGGTGTTTTAAGAAATACTTCCAATGCTTTCTGAGTGCTATGGTCTTTTAGCTCCAGACCAGGCATTACACCACTTTTGTGCTTTCTTCTATCTTTTATAGTCCAAGATAGTTAACAAGTTCACTTCATCATGTTTAGTTGCATGCTCACATTGCTAGAGATACAGACATAGCAATAGGCTAACAGAAGCTACTTATTTAAAACCTAGCCATTGATTAATATTAAAACTATTATTTTTCTGGCGAGGTGATTTTGTTTGTGATTTTTATAGGGGTTTGATAGTAGAGTCATTTAAGTTTGAAAGATTTTGAAAAGTATAGTTTAATTACTGTTTGTAGCCAACTGAATTTTTTCTTTTAATATCTATTTGGTACTAGAATTCTCAAATTCTTTAACTTGTTTGATGTTGTCTTCCACTCTGACCTGGGGTACTTGTTATAAAGTGTTGGTCTCTAGCAAACAGAAGAATCTACAGGAAATCATGTCCTGCTTCTCTTTTTCTTCACATGGTGATGCTACTATTCAAATCCAGTATTTTTAGTTAGTGAGTCCAAGTGATCTGTATACAAAACACTAAGGACACTAAAGCCAGCTATTTAATTGGGTATCATAGTGTTGTTATTGACTACAGAGATGTGAGTACATTGAGACTTTGAGTCAATTTTAATGAGTTAAAAAAAATGAAATCTCCTAGTAAGAAGGATGGCATGTGCATTTTCAAAAATTAGTGTGCCCAGTTTAGAAGAAGAAAGGGATAAATAAAGAGAGGAGAAAACAGGAGAAGGGGAAAATAAAACAAGTCTGATCTCAGGAAAATAACGTGTTTTGCTCCTGTTTTTGTGGTTTGTTTGTTTTTGTTTTTCTGTTGTGCAGAACACAGACTGAACCCTGGCTCAGAAGCCAGCCAGACAAGTTCTGTACCAATGATCCACATCCTCCATATACGTAATTGTAAATCTCACTCCACATCTCATCCTGAATGTGTCCCTGTAGACACCCAAACTAACTATTCCTTCCTCTGTGTCTATAAAAACTATATAGTGAAGGATTGGTTTTATCCATTTATAAGAACGAACTTTCTGGGAATACTCCCTGGGTCATGACTCACCTCACTGCCTACAGCATTTAGATTATACCTTCTCTGCTCCAGGATTTCTCTAAAGAAATGGCTGCCTCCCTTGTAAAAAAGTTAATAATTTTAAGTATACATTTTCTGAATACAGATATACCAATCTACAAATATGTATGTGGATATGTATGATATAGACTATATGTAATGGTAAACCTGTGTAAAAACGTGAGATTTTGTGTGTTCCACATAAATATGGAGAATGGTTTCTAAATTTGTCAATAATTATTTTACAACATTTCAGTTCTGACAATGCTAAATTCTTCCTTTCATATGAAATATTTGACCTTTCTAAGGGTGGATTCTACATTCATCTTTATAGCAGATTGTTCTTTTTGTTTACTTTCTAAAATCTCAGTGAATAATGAGAAAGATCTACTATTACACAAACTATTTTAAAATAATGACTCCATGGTTTCTGAAAAACCTAATCTTCTAAGATTTTACTATCCATGAGCAGATGTGCAAAACAAAACTTAAGAAAGTATCACATAATAAATGACTGAGTCATACAGAAAAAAGTCACTGTGGATTTATTTGGGAGGTTTTTCCCTGAAACATCATCTCATCCCTTTGCTCACAAAAACTCTCAGAATCCAGTGTGAGGATTATCTTCAGCTTCTAGTTGCCTATGTTTCCAGACAACAACCATGAAGTCCAAAGGAACATGTGAAAATAGGCTACATTATAGTGTATTCAGTTGGGAATCTATTCCAAAGCCAGAGTTGAGGAAAATGATCACCAAATATTATTTGCAGTATAGTAAAGAGTTGAATCTAATACATCAAAATTTGTTGGCAAAATGACATTATCACTAAAATGGCAAAATTTAGAATTTAAAATCAAAAATGCTACTAATTTTAAATTTAATATTACAACTTTTAAACAAAGCCTTTTTGGAAAATTAGTCTTTATAGTTTGGCTATGAACAGTATTTACCCATGTAAGTTTTATATTTAGAATTGAAATTTATGTATATATATATATATATATATATAATTAAAGTACAAAATGTATGCATTGTTTTTGTTCTTTCATATCATTGTAAACAAGAGATAAATATAGCTATAGTTCCTGTTCTTGTCTTTAATTGCTTAGCAAACATGTTAATTTGGGAAATTGTTCCTTTTTCTATTGAGACCCTAATACCAAATCTACCCTAAAGCACCAGGCCTGCTTGGCCTCTTCTTACATTGTACACAATCCACATGTATTATACATAGCAACTTTGAGTTTTTATAATACAAGGATTTGGAGGCAAAATGGAACTTGTTCTATATACATATTTTTCTGTTGAGTTCACTTGGAGACAAAGATAGATATGCAGATTTATAAGTTATGTGGAGCTGACTGCCAAGTAGCAACATCCTTCTCCAGCCTCGTAGGAATTAAACACAGAGGTATAAATACAGCTACAGAGATACTGTAATCCATCTGTATAGCAAGAACCAATACAGAAAATGTTGGTATGTACTATGTTAACAAAATTAATCTTTTGACTCTTTTCTAAGAAGAAAATCCAGTGCTAGTGGAACATTAAGCAGCATTAGTTAACAGCATAAGCCAGTCAAGACAGTGTCTTTATAGGAATCCACTCTAACACCTGGAAATACTCCCAACAGTACTAGATTGACTTATATCAATTTATATAGGTGGAAATTATCTTAACATAATCCTATGTTAAACTTTACCTTCTGTTTTGAACAAACTTCTTGTCTTTTATTTGCTAAGTTCTGAATTTGGAAAGCATTCTTTCTGGGAAGGACACTAGGCAACATCTACACACAGTTCCTTAAAAGTTCAAGTAACTAGGAATGTCCTCACTATACATTTGACAACATGATACTGAAATCAGATCACCTCCTCTGCTTTCTCACTTGTTAAAGGATAATAACAATTGACTTGATGACCTTGAAGAGTGTTAGTAAGCTCAAAGACAAGAAAAGACTTTTACTCATATAAATAAAAGCATTCATTAAAAAATAGGCACCTGTTTTTATCTGTTTTTCCTCTTTTCCTTCTAATTTAAAAGCCCTGGGATCACTGATCACTAAGCTTCTAGCCACTCTCCCAGACCTTATTAAGTAATCTTTTCTCTGACTCTTGGCACCACTTAGAAATTAATCACACGTAATTTCAAAGATTTGAATACTGGTAATTGTAAAAGTTGGGAAACAAATTAAAACCCTCTCTAAATAGGGATCTTAAAAGCATTGGCAGGGAACATCTGTCTCATGCCTCGGACCACAGCACTTTTAAGACAATCACATTGTGTCAGGGAGTGCCAAGGAAAAGCAAAAGTCACATTATAAAATAGTTGTCTGTACTAGTGTTGACTCATCTTAAAAACAAAAGGTTTTTTTTTTTTTTCTAACACATGACATACATGGTGAGTTGTTTAAACATTTGTTTAATGTATATCATTTCTATTTTTCTTGCCATGCTTCCCTATGGATAAACTCTATTAAATAATACTGGCCAAAGATATCAGTTGCTATTCTTCAGAACCTCTAACACTGTGTTATTAGAAGACTCTAGTCTTTAAAGAAGTGATGAAATAGGAGTCATGATTGTCAAAGACTAACATAGATAGTTCTGTGTAGGCTACAAGTGTCATGCCATAGGAATCTAGAGGTTGATTGAAGAAGTCAAAGTCTGAAGTTTGAAGAAATGTAGAGATTGAAGTGATAACGTCACAAGCCAAGAAATGTTGGCATCCTCTGGAAGCTGAAAGACGCATAGAACAAATTCCTCCCAATTTTCCTGACACAAAGTATTGCCTCATCAATAGCTTTATTTGAACTCAGATTATATTGATTTTAGATTTCTGGCTTCTGAAACTGTAAAATAATAGCTATCTGATGTAGTAAACATCCGACTGTAATTCATTACAGTGGTCATAAAAACCTAATATGTAAAATATATTTTTCAGTCTCATTGATTTTATATCTGGTCATATTAAAGTGTCCCTGCCCATGTCATGGCATGAAGAGGTGAGAATCAAAACTCAGTTCAACCTGACTTAGGCTGAATCAAATTTATAGAGTCAGATACCAAGCAACTTATTGACAGCATACTTAAACACAATACAATTTGAAGAAAAGTTTCCAGGCAACAATCATTCCAATTCCAGATGCACAGTAAAGCATGCTTGACTACATAGAAACTCCTTTGCAAAGTACATGTTAACCTTGAAGGTAGGTTCTTTATAGACCAAAAGGCCTGGGATCTAGTGTGTTTTCTCTCACTGAGATAGCATAGATGTCAGCAGGCCATAACTTACATGAAGCATCTCCCCTCCCCCATAGATGGATTGTAGCAAAACCCCAATTGGTCTTAAAAACCTAGAGCCAAATATAGGGGTAAATGTTGGAAGATCAGAGGAACCAGCCACAGCCATTAGAGAGACTTCTTACCTCTACAGAATCCTCAGGCTAAAAGGGAGAGATCCTGCCTCTAGAAATCCTCAGACAGAATAGCTCTTTGACCTTGTCCCTCCTGACCTTCTATTCCTATCTCCACCCAGCCATAACACTTCTGGTCTCAACCTCCAACGTACTGAGATCAAAGGCATGAGATCCAAGGTGTTAAAGGTGTGAGCCACACTGCTTGGCCTTCATGGCTAACTTGTGGCTGGCTGACTCTGCCCTCAGATCTTCAGGCAAGCTGTATTTGTTGGAGCATTCACAAAATATCACCACAATGGTTTCTGTTGACTAGGAGCTAAAAGAAAAATCTAGAGAAAAAGAGCATGAGAGAAACATTCTCCTGGCAGGGGTGGGGGTGTGGTCTTGGGTAAAGTCTGACTCTACACCAAATCCTTAACAATATCCATTTCCAGTCTTCTGGACAGAAAACAGTTATTTTCTCCTTTGAGGAGACCCTAGAATAATTAAGCTGGTTTCCCTAGGGATCTGTGGGCATAAAGACCTTTATGGCCTGACAGTCATATAACTTCCTTCACCCATGAACATGAAGCAAGCATTGTGGATTACAACAATTTCAAGCGGACAGAATCTTCATAAACTTGCCTTTAAGAGATCATTCTGGTTCATTAGAACATATCTCAGATAACAGCTCATCTTCTGGCCTGAAGGCAATGAGAAACAAAAACAGACACAAACTCAATCACATGTAGCCAAGCTTAGCCATAATCAAACAAATCAAGATTAAATAAATTCAGTGAAACTGAAACTAACTTTTAGTCCCCAGGAAATGAGAATAAAAAATTATTGTTTTTGATAAGCCACAAAACAAAAAAGCCAGTGGGAGAATTTTTATTTAAGGTTGTTGGTCAGAGCTCAAAGCCACCTTCCCTGAAACTATACAGGCTATATTATCAAAGCTCTCAGAGACCCACTGAAGCTTGATGGTAACAATCTATTCCTAAAAATACTGTACAGTTTGGTGCAGACAAATGACACTGGCATGGAAGCTTCCTTCTTCCTGGCTACATTTTATGTGGTAGAGTGTTCTCTGTATGTTGTAAATAAAGTACTGTTTTGGCCTATACACAGCACCGTAGAAGTGGGTGGAAGATCAGAGCACAGGCAGGTAGGAGCAGGGCGGAGTTAAGTCAGTCTCCATCTAACCACCGAAGAAGACAGACACGTAAAGATACTGGCTTAGCCACGGGCTGAGCCACGTGGTGGGAAGATAAATGGAAATGGGTTGAATTAAGATGAAAGAGCTAGCTAGTAATGTGCATAAGATATAGGCCAAACAGTATGAAGTAATATAAGCATCTGATTCATTTCTTTGGGGGACAAAAACTGCTGCGCGAACCAGGTTCCAAACCTCAGCCATGCGCGCCAGGCCCAAAAAGGGTCCTGGGAAAACATGCTACAACAATTTTATAGTGATAAGAGAGTTTTTGGAAGCTCCTAGGGAAGGAAAATCATCAGTAAACATATCCATTTGTGTTTTCTGAGAGTCACAGTAATGGCAGGCTTGGAAAAATATTCCTCTTAGTACGGTAATGGCATGGGTGCTATAGGGGTAATTGAGAGCTCTCTGATAAGATTTTAAAGACATTCCATCGAGGGGAACACATGTCTGGTTGTCTAATCTATGGCTGATTATGTCATAGGATTTAGATTATAACCTACTGCTACCATTTTGCTAAATGGACACAGCATCAAACTGCCTTCTAAATATTCATACTTATTTCAATAGATCAGTGCCGTTCACTTCTCAACAAAGAAACTTCCATTGCAGTGAAGCTGTGAACAGAGAAGTACAGAGAATGAGTGATTGTGGAATTGCTCAGCTAAAACGACATCTTCATGATCTCCTTTACACAAGGCTCAGGAAATGTCTTAGAAGAAGGGGCAGAAAGAGTCTAAGAGCCAAAGGTTGAGACAATAGATACAAACTGTCTTCTATGCATGACAAAGCTGCTGTGATCACAACAGCTACAGTTGCCTGCATAAGACCTTCTCAAGATCAAGTAACTACTTTCTGGTGGGTAGGAGAGACATAAAACCATATCTTTTAAAATTAACCTGTTCAAAGACCTCTCTATTTTTCACCATCTACATGATTATTTTTCTACTGTTAATGACTGCTGCTCTATTTATAACCCCCCTAGAGTATCTATCCCCAGTGATCTCAACGTTAGCCCCAAAAGCCCTTGTTGAAATTCCACTGGCCATGTTGTTCTGTTCAGATCCTCCTGAGATAGATAGCTCAGGTCTTTTCACAGGCATGGCTGAGCTTGCCCAAAGTCACCTCCTCCTTCCTTAAAGTCAAGTGCCTTCCAGCTCCTGCAGTGTGGTCTAGCATTTGCCCCTGAAAGCATCACTTTTTCCAAGAATAACCTGTGGATGACTATTTTGGGGGAGCACTTGCCTTGAAAATAACAACAAAACAATACCTTGCCATCTAAGCACCACACAAAAGTGCAAACTTTACTTTATTTAAATTTGATTTTCTGATTAAATCTGTTCAGCACATGTCCTACATAATCACAATAGCAGTAGTGAGAATGAATTAAAACCATAGGAACTAAAGAGTCAAATGACATTTGAGATGGCTTTTCCTAGACACATATACAAGTATGTATATTTGCATTCACAAAGTATTGAATTTTTTAAATTGAGATTTTAGAAGTTTTGGGACAATCTGCCTATGAAATAAGTTCAGTTTTACCACAAAGGTCAGTCTGAGTTCAAATTAAACATAAAACTTAAGCACAAGACAAGGAGATTTATAGTAACAAAAATGATTAGTTTATATTGAACTATTTAACAATGTTAACCTTCAACCATTTATCAATGTCTGGTTTTGCATTGTGAAAGCATTTATTGTGTCCTTAAATGATGTTGTAATAAGAGAGTGGCTAGACAGAATGATAGCTTGCTCAGAATAGTCTTGAAGAGATTCATGAGATTATGGGATGGATTTGTCACTAAATTCAGTCATATGCTCACTGTATAAAAATCACTGACAGAATCTTGAGTCCCTGAGCCAGGCTGGGAGTGGCACATAATAATAGGCTCTTGGAAGCCAAGGCAGGAAACAGGTGATCATAACAGGTGTCAACTTCTCCTGTGTAGCCATACAAGGAAAACATGCTCCGTCAGGCAGAGATTTGGAGGATGGGCTACAGGTATTACATTATAACTGGAAATAATGAAAGGGATTAACTAACCATTTCACATCAGACAAAACACCCCTGTGGTGGAACAAATAATATTAGTGGTATTATTCTGTACTATATCTTACCCTGAGTAAGGATTATAAATAGGCAGAATTTCTCTGTGTCCCAGAAGCTACTTTTAAATAACTATTTAGAGAGTTATTACTGATTATAAATGCTCAGTCAATAACTTATGCATGTCTTCAGCCAGCTATTTTAATTTAAATTCAACAATTTCTATTAATATCTGTGCTCCCCTAAAGTGCATTGAATTTATCAATGAACTTCTATTGTTGCTCCTTTTGTATCTGGATTGACTCCTCACACTCCATCCTTCCCAGCATTCTCTCTGCCCCCAAAATCATACCAATAAGCTTTTTAAAAAATTATGAATAAAGTCTCATTTTTTATTCATGTATCCTCTTGTTCAAACTCTATTCCCCCTCCCACTCCTCCCAGTTACTCTCTCATCTCCGAATCTTCTTATCTCCTCCCCAGAGGAGGTTGATCTTTGACAAAGGGGCCTAAAATATTCAATGGAAATAAGAGAGCATCTTTAACAAATTGTGTTGGCATAGCTGAATTGTAGTGTAGTGTAAGATCCAAATGCATATAGATCCAAGCCTATCACCCTGCACAAAACTCAAATCCAAGTGGATCAAAGAACTCAACATAAACACAGTCACACTGAACTTGATAGACAAGAAAGTGGAAAATACCCTCCAACACATTATCACAGGTGACCACTTCCTAAATATAACACCAGTAGCACAGACACTAAGAACAACAATCAATAAGTGGGACCTCCTGAAACTGAGAAACTTCTGTAAAGCCAAGGACACAGTCAATAAGACAAAATGACAGCCTACAGATTGGGAAATGATTTTCACCAACCCCACAAGTGACAGAGGACTGATCTCTAAAATATATAGAGAACTCAAGAATCTAGAGCCCAAAACTTTGAATAACCCAATCAAAAAATTGTGTTCAGTACTAAAAAGGGAATTCTCAGCAGAAGAATTACAAATGGCTGAAAGGCACCTGAAAAAGTGTTCAATATCCTTAGCCATCAGAGAAATGCAAATCAAAACAACTTTGAGATACCACCTGACACCTGTCAGATTGGCTAAAATAAAAGACACAGATGACAGCCTATGCTGAAGAGTCTGGGGAGCAAGGGGAACACTCCTCCATTGTTGTTGGGGGTGTAAGTTTGTTCAACCACTCTGGAATGCAGTATGGCTGTTTCTCAGGAAACTGGGAATTAATCTCCCCAAGGATCCAGCAATACCATTTCTGGGTATATACCCTAAAGATGCACAGTCACATTCCATAAGCATTAGCTCAACTATGTTCATAACAGCACTATTCATAATAGCAACAACCTAGATGCCCCTCAACTGAAGAATGGATTAACAAACTGTGATACATCTACACAATGGAGTACTACTCAGCAGTAAGAAAAAAATGTTATCCTAAAATTTGCAGGCAAATGGATGGATTTGGAGAATGTCCTCCAGAGTAAGGTATCATGAAGTCAATAAGCTTTTTAAATATCAATTAGAGTAACACATTTTCACAGTATACAGAAGGATTATTCCACACCAATATGATAGTGTTAAAAATTAGTGAAGATAACATGAATATTTGTATATTATATATTAGAGACTTGATAATTAGACTCATAAAGGGACTTGCTTACCATATGAATACCCAGCTAACTGGCTTATACTTCTAATTTAATCTGACATCTATGATGACCACCTTTAAACAGCCCAGGATCAAGTGAAATCAACTGAGTAACTCAAATAAAACAGCATTATGTGTTATGTGAGATATGACTGATGCACACAATACAGAGTTGGGAGGAAACCATTTGGTATAAATTTCAAAGCTCTTTGGTATAAACACTAAGGCTCTTCCTACACAGCACTTGTTGGTTGGTTTTCCAACCCAACTAGCCTTGTCAGTCTTTGTGATCAGGCTTTAGGAGTTCTTGTATGTAAAGGCAACAACTGGCCTCATTAACGCATGCATTTATCTATGACATAAGTATAGACAAGCAATATCCCTAACACTCAGTGAAGATTGTCCCGAGCTCCCTGTCTTACTCCCTGATGGTCTTAGGTTCTGTCTTTTAGAGCAACATGTAGAAGTGTAATCATGGCTTGGTTACATGGCTTTGAAATTGTAAAGTCTGTCTGCTCCCCCAGTGTGTTTCAATAAGGCACAAGGTGTTCTGTACTATAGTCTTAGTTCTGCGGGAGCTAGTTTATAGCAAGGGCAATGGAAGCCTCTTACTTTCTTAGTAAGACAAGTTAGACATTGACATCTCTGTCCCTCCAATTCAAGTGAGGAACCTACCTGACTCCATTTTGAAGGCAGGAGCCATTGTGCATTATTTTAAAAAATAAAGTATTTATTTACTATGCTCTGTTTCCTGAAACCTGACATTCCCCAACCCATAATCCTGATTTGTTTTTGGAGAATACTCTACCCTCAGTGACTCCTCCCCAACCACATGTGTGAAGACAACATGCTGTTTGCTTTTATTTTTTTTAATTATTATTATTTCTTTATTGTCCCATTGCCTCCCTTCTTTAAAACTACTTTTGATCTTACTCCAAAAGGTGGATTCAGGGCTGCTCTCTTTAGTCCTCTGTAGGAGTGGCTGGCTAGTTCTTGGGTACATCCCAATAAAAGTCAACCTTTGGCTCAAATTGAGGTAGTGGTCTTATTCTCACTGTTCGGATTAACATAATGCCAGTGGAAATAAATGTTTGCAGGCCACTGGACCCCATCTCCACTTTATAAAATAAAACATGACTATTTTTTTACTTGAATGAGTGATCATCAAAAAAAAATTTTAAAAATCTGTCGTGTGTCTATGACATGACTCTTAACTTGAGATGGCTCCAGAGCCTGAGATGGTACTGAACCTGTGGTTGGAATAAAGTGTCCCCAAATGTGAAGACTGGAGACTTGAAAAGGCAAGCAGCCAAGCTGTTCAGAAGGTTTAAGATCCTAGGAATGGATTTTTCCAGTGTGAAATTATAATTGCTATAGATATCCTTTCAAATAACTGTTGAAATATTATACAAATTTGTACTATGCTTATAATACAGAGAAGTAGAAATAAATTGTTTTATGGAAATACTAATATAGGAAAGTTTAAAGATACTAAGCTTGCCTCCTGTGGCAGCCTAGCAGTGTCAGTGTGATTTTATCTATACCGTGCAGTTTTGCTAGTGATGGGTTCCTCTATTACTCTTCACTATACCAACTTACCTCTTCAGGATATGGTCTCTAAGTTGGACACTTTTATTTGGAAGGTTTTCATATACAAGAGATTTTTCTTTTTGTATTGTAAAAATTGTCTATAAGCCTTCGATGTTAATCATTTTAAATCTAGCTTGGTGAGATTATTGAATATCATGTGTAGATTCAGAAAAGAAATTTCTAAACTTTGCATTTTAATGACACTAAAGACTTCAAAATTTCCAAATATTTTTAGTATGGCTTACATTTGCTTTTGCACATGAAGCAAAGATACACATTTATACAGTTATTTTTACTACCTCATTGCACAGTAAAAAGTTTTACAGATTCTTGCAACATATATTAAGTCATTGTCAACAAACTAAGAGATGATTATTATTTTTTTATTTTCTTCACACTTGAGATCTTTTGTCTTCAGCCTCTTAAGCACTCATATTACTCATGTGTCACCAAACCTGCTTTATTTATATTTTATTTAAATATTTAATTTATTCATTCTACACAATTTGTGTCAGAAGTGCTTCAAACAATTTGTTTTGGTTACTTTAAATTATTTGCACAAAAAATGATAGGTAAAAAATATAATTGGAATTCTAAGAAAATGCCAGCCACACATGCAGCAAAATCATTCTTGAAGCTTCTTGATGCATGAAAATGAGTTAGGCTCCTATTCAGGTAAAGCAGAGGACAGATGGAAAGAGCATAAGCATTGCTTCCACCTTGGCATGTTATATGACTTCTGTTTTGAATGTATTGGAATAGTGTACCTTATGATTCACACAAAATCCTGGAGTGTCCTCTGTGTGCTTGGGAGTATGAAATGTCATTAGGCTAATGGAGAGGGTGCCTAAACAGGACATCCCCTAGAATCAAATGAATGTCATCACAGAACCTACACCCAACAATGAATGGAGGTGGATGTAGTGGGATTGTGTGTTACATTTTAAATATTTGTCCCGCCTAAAAGCTGATTGGTCAGTCACAAACAAAAAGCGTTGGCAGGTCTACGAAGCTAAGAATACTCAGGAACATCTCAGAGCAGAGACAGATGTCACAGAGATGCAACAGAGACACGTCTCATAGATGACAGCAGACGCAGAGGAAAGAAGCTGAAATACTGCTCTAAGAAAAGCTACCAAATTGCTTGGCTGAACAAGATAAGTTCATATAAAAAACTAACAAACCTGGGCCCTAGGCCGATCAACATAAAAATAATACATGTGTCTATATAATTATTAATGCAAAGTGACAATAGAGCTAAGAGTGGGCCCAAACCTCTGGGCTAGACCAAAACGTCCAGCCCCCAAACCAGTTACAACAGGTGAAAGCAGAGATCCATTCCTGAGCACTGGGCCAAGCTCCCCTCCAGCTGGAGAGCTGGGGGGGAGAGTCTCTATGACCAATAATAGGGATTATGAGGTTTAGTACCACAGAGATGGCTGGCTGGAGCTCTAGGGAGCACCCTGAATCAAGAACAGTCCCCTAGGAACTATAGGAAAAGGAACTAGACCCACACACACACACCAAGGCTAGGCTGTTGATTGGTATGGACAGTATGTGGAGCCTTGAGGGTTAAACTCAAACTGTGTTCCTGTAAATGGGCTGGCACTTTGTGGCTCAGTCCCTGCAGAAGAACACCTAACCCAGTCTTGATATTGGGATAAGGAAATGGACTTCCCTGGAGTGGATGCACCATGCTGAGCCTACCCACCTTGGGAATTCTTGCTCTTTTGGGGGAGGGCATTTGGGGAGGGGGAGGGAGGAAGCTGAAGGCTGACTGGGAGGGACTGGGAGGAGGGAAGGAAGGGGAAGCAGGGGAATACATGGAAAAAAGGCATTTTATAAAGAAAAAAGAGGAAAAATAGTAGAAATTATAAAGAAAAAACTTAAAATAGTTTTAAATTTAATGTTTAAAATTTAAAATGTCAAGTTGTATTCACCATTCTCCTAATTAAGGATGTATGAGGTGTAGATGTAATGACATACTTGTATTGAGAGATCAGATTTCAGAGCTCAAAACTTTCTACTGAAGCATTGTTAAGTATAGTAAGAAACTGGGAAACTGGAATTATATATTATAAGAAACTCAATAATTTCCAATGCTTATTATTAGAGTCAATGTTTTTCCATACATTTACTCCATAATATACAAGGACATATACATATATAGGTACTGAAATATAATTCTTTTATTTGTAATTTTAATTAAAATATAATTACATCATTGTCCCTGTCTCTTTACTATCTCTCCACCTTTCTTCCTCTCAGATTCATAGCTTTTTAAAATCACTGTTGTTAAACATATGTAAATGCATAGAGATATAAACACAAACACTGAGTGCATTTAGTGTTGCTTGTATGTATGTTTTCAGAGCTGACTGTTTTGTATTAGATAATCAACTACGTGACTATTCCTGGAAAGCTAATTCCCCTTCTCTCCGAAGGAATTAATGCCTAAAAGTCTTCATCTAGGGGCACGGTCAGGTGAGATAGCCCTCTTCCATGTTAGAATATTTTGAGGCTTGTCACTGGTCGGGTCTTATTGCAGCATCTGTGTTGTTGAAGTTTTATAGGTATTGCTTTCCTGACATTTCTGGGAGACACACTCTCACAGCCACCTTCCCAGCCCTCTACCTTTTAAAACATTTCTACCCCTTCTTCCATGACATTTGCTGTCATATTTGCTGTAGGTGTTGCATTGTAGACATATCAATTAGGGCTAGGCACTAGGCACGCCACAGTTGCTTTGTTTCAAGTGATACTTGCTCTCTGTATTCCTCTCTGTCTGTGTAAAAACAAGTGTCTTGATGGTGCAGGCTGCAAACTCCAATTTAACTGTGGATACACAGATAACTACTAAGAATTCATCTAGGAGTGATATTGGTTTAGTAAAGTTGCAGTAGTAGGTCCTCCTGTAAGATCCATAATCTCACTAGGCACAGGTTATAGGCTGGGATTACAGTAACAGGCATGATTATTTTCCCATTAGGTCAACTTTAAGTAAAACTAAACAGATACTGCTTATCACTAAGACATGTGTCACTGCTGTAACTTTGGGGATATCTTGTCGTAGCAGTTGTCATTGTGGTCCATAGGCATCACATCTGGGTAGGACTATTGATTATTTTTCTCCCTTGGCAACAACCACAAACACCTTCTGTAACTCTGAAAGCTTGTCCTCAGGGAAGAGGATCAATTAAGATCCAAATGGTTTTCTCTGAGTCCCACATCCAAAGTATAAGGGATCCTCAATGTATAAGTATAAGGGAAGAGGAAATGAGCAAATGCTTTTATTTCTATAACTACATGAATAAAGCAACATGATGCATGGATAAAAATAAAACATCATAGAAGTTTATATTTATAGACATTGATGGACATATGTGAAATGGATGCTCTACCCTAGAGATTCTTAAATTAAATGACAAAGCATTGCTAAAATCAGTGTTATATCACATGCATGCACAGAATTACATGTTTAATAATCTTTCTAAATATAGCCAATAAGCCTAGAGAAGGGAATAAAGTCAGTTGTGAGAAAGCATATTTCCTCTTTCATGATCTTGCTTTTTATTTTACATATAACTGTGTATTAGTGGCAAGTAGCTAATACTAAGATACTTTATAATAAACCATCACTTATTGATGCTAATAGGCAGGGATCTAAGATACCTCCAAACTTCTAGCATAACAGATGGCTCTGACAAAAGTGAGACTTCCCATAACATGCTTGTGATTACATTTCATTATAAGGTAAAGGTGAAGAGAGTTTTGCTGTCATAATCAAAGCCACTAATTACTTGCCTTTAAGTTAATCAAAGTGATATTTCCTGTGTGGGTCTGACCTAATCAAGGAAGTCCTTTAAAATTTGGCCTAAAAGTGATAGATTTTCCTATCTGGCTTGAGAAAGAAAGATAATGTGAAACATGTATATATAGCAGGGAATTTTAGGCAAGTCTTACTTGCTGAGCACAGTTTTTGAATGACCCCATGATTGTTCCTTTTAAAGACTCTAAGTGAAATATACCATCAAGATATGCCTGATATCTTGACCCATGAAAAATCATAAGCAATAAATTGTTGTATTTAATTGTGAGGTCCATGTTTCCTTTAAAAACAATTATAGAAAATTACATAAACAAGGTTAATTACAAATAATAAATAAGTTTGTATATAGTTGAAAAACAATGAGAATTGAATTGCATAAATACTTTTCTTTTGAGGCAACTCCTTTCTAGGAATAAAGAAATCATAACAGTATCTGTGAACCTAGAATGTGTTTGGATCATCAGGGGTCAATCTTGTCTTGTGTATTTCAACAGAGGAAAATGATACTAACTTCTGAAAACACTCATATTTAGTCTGGTTAGCTATTACAACAACATATGTTTCTTTTCGAAGGTTGTCTGCATTGGTGGACAGGAACAAGAAGGACAAGTACTGGACTTACTTTAATCATAGGTCATAGTCTGGTAAAACACAATCATTATGAGTGATGACAATGAAGTATATATCTAAGATTACAAAATAGTAATTGTTAACTCACATATTCATCATATGAAAAACTTCCAAAAGCGTAGTGTCCTCAATTTCCAGTTGGTTCTGTAAGTCTCATAAAGTCTATCAATAACAGTGTATGGAAACCAACATTTTAAACATCTCTATCATTTTATTTTAATGAGTGGAGATAAAGGAATGTACCCGGACCACAAAATTATGTAGTATACTCAAAAAGCAGTAACCTCATTCCACAGCTTGCTGGAGATCTATCAGTTCAGAGACACCCGAGCTGGCCTGGTCCTAATGAAATTACATTGGACATGACAGTGTCTGCCTCTAAGTATGTCTTCAGGTGATGATGAGGCATGCCCTACATGATGTATCAATGTTATTTTATAGTGCAATTGAGAATTGACCAAGAAACAAATATAATCCCAAACATTTGGCAAAAGAGATTAATGTGAGTTTAATCTACTGAAAAAATGTAATTACTTTTTGGTGTATAAAGAAATCCCATATTCTCTCTCTCTCTCTTTCTATGTGTGTGTGTTTGTAAAATAAACATAATTCCGGGCTCCCCTAGACTGAATCCCTAACCCTAGATCTTCAAGAGACTACTGTGGCAGCCTTCCTTGTCTATCTGTTTCCATCTCCAGGAGATTGCACAGATGACCCACTTCCAACCTCCTTCTTCCAACTCATTGCTTTGTGTCAGCCCCCAATCCCAGGAGATAATCCCTGAAAACTCAAAAGTGTCTCCTTTCAGGACAATAAGTAAGCTGATGGAGAATCCACATCTCTTCTGCTGCCCCTCCAGATCCAATTCTCCAACTCTACATCAGGAAACCAACTGTGTGGTCTTCCTTCTTCTCTGACCCCATTCCCATTAGATCTAAAAAATCTTATTCTCCAGACTTCCTCCCCACAAACCATCTCATTATCCAAACTTGCAAAATCAACAGGAGTAACCTGGGAACACACTAGCTGAGTAGGCCAGGGAAACAGGTTTCTTGAAAATTTCGTACCAAGCAGGACAAGGCCACCACATTCTCTGAAAGTCTAGGAAGGAAGGAGAAATAAGGAACAAAACAGTCACCTAATGGACACAAAATTAGATATCACCACCCAGATTATAACCATCACAATCCCAAATGCCAAAATGACAGTGACAAACCACAGTCAATAACAATCAAGACACTATGACTTCAATGGAGCCCATCAGCCTACCAGAGCATTCACTGAATATTACAACATAGCTAAAGCCCAAGGGAAATAAAGACCTTAAAACCACCTGTATGAAGACAAGGGAGGCCCTTAAAGAAGAAAGTAATAGACCTCTTAAAGAAAACCTGGGAGAACATAAACAAACAATGCAAGAAAATAAAAGTAAAAACTGCTTAGAACAGGAAGGTTGAAGTATAATTGATGAAGTAAACAAATGGAAAAAATTTGAAAATGAAAAAATTGGGAATTTGAATATGACTATAGAGGCAAGCTTTGCAAACAGAATAAAAGAGATGGAAGAAATTCAGGCATTAAAGATATGAAGAAGAAATGGAAAAATCAGTCAAAAATGTTAAATCTTAAAATAACTTGACTAAAGTAATTCAGAAAATCTGAGATATTATAAAAAGACCAAATCTAAGAATAATAGTAATAGATGAAAGAGAAGACAAGGAACATAAAGAATACCAAACAGAATGAACCAGAAAAGGATAACCCATGGTTTGCTATAATCAAAACATTAAATGAGCAGAACAGGAAAAAATATTAAAAGCCTCAAAAGAAAAGGACTAAGTGATATATAAAGACAGACATATTAGAATAACACATGACTTCTTAATGGAAACTCTAAAAGCCTGAAGACAATGGAGAGATGTTCTACAGACTCAGAGCACAGATGGCAAAACAGACTACTACACCCTGAAAACTTTTCAATCACAATAAATGGAGAAATTAAAATAGTCTGTGATTAAAACCAAATTTAAGCACAAATCCAGACTTACAGAAATTATTAGAAGGACAACTTCAACCTAAGGAGGTTAATTATGACCATGAAAACATGGCTTAACTTCAGTGCATCAAAATCAAAGAAAAGAAATCACATACATACACAAACAAACATACAAATAAACATATGACATCAATAAAATAACACAAAACAAGCATTGGTTATTTATATCTGGCAATATCAATAGTCTCAATCCCCTAATAAAAAGAAAAAGACTAACAGAATGAATCTAAAAGCAGGACCTATATTTTCCTGTATCCAAGAAACACACCTCAACATCAAGTCTAGATATTACTTCTCAGGTTAAAGAATTAGAGAAAGATATCTCAAGCAAACGGACATTGTAAATATGTTGTTATAGTCATTTTAATATCTAACAAGGTAGGCTTTCAACCAAAACTAATCAGGAAAAGGAAAAAACTACATCCTTATCAAAAGAAAATCCACCAATATGACATTTCAGTTCTTAACATTTATTCCTCACACTCTAGCACCCACACTTGTACAAGAAACACTATGACAGCTTAAATCACAAATTTGCCCTCATACACTGACAGTGGGAGACTCCAACACATACATCATCTACATGAAAACTAAACAAAGAAATGCTGGAGCCAACAGACATTATGAACCAAATGGACCTGACTGATATTTACAGAACACCTCACCCAAACAAAAAATATTATATCTTCTCTGCACCACCAGGATCTTTCTCCAAAACTGACCACATACTCAGACACAGAGCAAGTCTCAACAGATACAAGAAAACACCAGAGATTAAAGCTGGATATCAATCAGAAACAACAGAAATCTTATAAACTTAGAAAACTTGAATGAAAAATGAATCAAGACAGAAATGAAGACAGAGGTTAAAGACTTTCTAGAATACCATAGAAATGAATGCACATCATATTCAAATTTATGAGACACGGAGAAGGCAATTATAAAAAACAAGCTTATAGTATTAGGTGTATACATAAGGAACTAGAGCTATATAATAGTAGCAATTTAATAGCTCCCAAAGGCTCTAGAATAACAAAAAAAATCACACAGAAAAGAAATAAATAGCCAGACATAATCAACTGATGCTTGAAATCATTAATATAAACAAAAAGAATAATAAAAAAAAATCAGTGAATGAAAGACCCTTTTTCTGAGGAAGTCAACAAGATAGATAAATCCTTTTCCATACTTACTAAAAGACACACAGAAAATATCCACATTAACAAAATCAGAAACAATGTGAGGAATGTAGGAGCGGACATCAGGGAGATCCAGAGAATCATGAGAACATACTTTAAAAAACTCTACTCCACCAAATTGGAATTTATAAAAACAACAACAATAAAAAGAGACTGCTTATCAAAGTAAAATCAAGATCAGACAACAACTTAAATGAATTTATAATCCCTAATGAACAGGAATACCTCTCCCAGCCAACAAAACCCAAGGCCAGATGTCTTTAGCACAGAATTCTATCAGACTTTTAAAGAAGAATTAACACCAAAACTCGTCAACTTATTCCACAAAATAGATTATGAGAGCACAGTTATCCTTATACCCAAAACACACAAAGATCCAACAGAGAAAAAGAATTTCAGAACAATTTTCCTATGAACATAGCTGCAAAAATACTCAACAAAATACTTGGAAACCAAATCCAAAAGCACATCAAAAAGATCATTCACTATGACCAAGTAGGGCTTCAATCCAAAATAAAGGAATATTTTAATATACAAATTTCCATATATGTAATCCACGTTATAAACAAACTGAAGAACAAAATTCACAGGACATTCTCACTAGATACATAAAAGGCTTTTGACTAAATTCCACACTGCTTCATGACAAAAGTCCTAGAGAGATCAGAGATGGAAGTGACATAATTCAAAACAACAAAGGCAGTTTATAGCAATCTCACAGGCAATGTCATCTTAAATGGAGAGAAACTCAGTCAATTTCAGAAAAAAGACAAGGTTGCCTACTCTCTGTATCTATTCGATATAGTGTTTGAAGTCTTAGCTGTAGCAATTTGACAACTGAAGGAGATCAAGGGATATGATTGGGAAGGAAGAAGTCCAAGCATCTATATTTGTAGATGATATGATCGTATGTTTAAATTATCTGGCTGTAATGGAACACCATGACCAAGGATGCTTGGGGAGGAAGGATTTACTTGGACTATACTTCCACATCACTGTTCATTGTCAAAGGAAGTCAGGACAGGAAGTCAAACAAGGAAGGATCCTGGAGGCAGGAATTGATGCAGAATCTGCTTACTGGCTTGTTTTGCATAACTTGCGAGCCTGCTTTCTATAGAAGTTTGAACTACCAGCCCAGTGTTAGCACCACCCACAATGGGCTATGCCCTCTTCCAACAATTGCTAATTAGGGAAATGCTCTACAGGTTGGCTCACAGTCAAATCTTATGGAAGCATTTTCTTAATTGAGGTTTCCTATTCTTGGATGACTATAGTTTGTATCAAGTTGACACAAACCTGGCCATCATAGACTCTAAGAGTCCATCTAGTGAACTCCTACAACTGACAAACACTTTTAGCAATGTAGCCAGATACAAAATTAATTCACAGAAACCAGTATCCCTACTATATATAAATGACAAACAGACTGAGAAATAAATCAGGTAAATAACAACTTTCAGAATAACCTCAGACAACCTAAAATATCTTGTGGTAACTCTATCCAAGAAAGTGACTTGTATGATAAAAACTTCAAGTCTATGAAGAAAGAAATTAAAGAATATATCATTAGAGCTCATGCCTGGTAGGATTAATATAATAAACATGGCCATCCTACCAAAAGCAATTTACAGACTAAATGCATTCCCAATCAAATTCCACCGTAGTTCTTCATGGGTCTTAAAAGAACAATTCATAATTTCATATAGAAACACACAAAAAATTCTAGAATAGCTAACACTTGCCTGAACAATAAAAGAACTGTGGGAGATCTCCCTATCCTAATCTCAAGTTATACAACAAAAAAAGCATAGTATTGGCTAAAAACAGATATGTTGATCAATGGGATTGAAATAAAGTCCCAGACATAAGCATATACCACTGACACCTGATATTTTAATAAAGGAGCCAAAAATATACACTGGACAAAAGTGACAGTAGCTTCATCAAAGCGTTTTGTTCAAACTGGATGACTGCATATTTAAGAATGCAAGTAGAACCATATTTATTATTCTGCATGTAACAAAACTTCAAATTGATCAATGTCCTCAACATAAATCCATGTATGCTGAACCTGATAGAAGAAAAATTGAAGAATAGTCTTGGAGTCATTGACACAGGAGAAGAATTTCTGAACAGAAGACCATTTACACAGGTACTAAGATCAACAACTAATTAATAAGAACATGAAACTGAAAAGCTTTTACACTCAAAGAATACCATCACTGAAAGTAAATGTCTCCAAAATGGAAAAACTTTGTTTGTTTGTTATCAATTCCATATCCTATATATGTCTAATACGCAAAATATGTAAAGAACTCAACAAACTAGATGTTAGAAAATCAAATAAAGATCTAAACAGAGAATTATCAGCAAAGGAAACTTAAATGGCTGAGAAACACTTAAAGGAATGCTCAGCATTCTTATCCACCAGGGACTGTAAATCAGAACTGCTTTGCAGTTTCATCTTACATCAGTCAGAATGGCTAAGATCAATAATATAAGTGGCAGTTCATGTTAGCAAGGATGTGGGCCAATGTGAACATTCCACCATGGCTAGTAGAAGTGCAAACTTGTACAGCAACTATAAAATCAGTATGATAGTTCCTGAGAAAAAAATGGAAATAGATCTACCACAAAATATACCAGTCTTGGGCATACCTACCTAACCCTAACCGTACCCCCAGAACACAATTATGGTCATTGTTGCTTGAGTCATAATAGCCAGAAACTGGAAACAACCAAGATGTCCTTCAATAGATGAATGGATTAAGAAAAAATTTGATACATTTATACAATGGAGTATTATTCAATCATTTTAAAACATGGCATCATGAAATTTGCAGACAAATGGATAAAATTAGAAAACATCATTCTGAATGAGGTAACCCAAATTTCAAAAGATAGAAATGTTATGTTCTCACTTATGTCTGAGTATTAGCTGTCAAATAAATGACAAATGAGCTACAGTCCATAGACTCAGAGAAGATATTTATGGAGGATGAGACTAGGAAGGAGGCACATGCATGTCCCTGGGAGGGGAAATACAGTATATTTTGTGGGTGGGCTAAGATGGTAGGACAGGAACAAAGAAGGAGGGCTGAGTACAAAGGAGGGGGGGAGAAGAGACTGAAGGAGGGAATGAGGGGAGAGACAGCTAGAATTAAGCGGTATCTGGCAGGTGGCATGGAAACTCACTCAAGTATAGTTAGTATATGACAGTGATTATAATTAAATCTCCAAATAGTGAGGAAGACTGAATTCCAACTCCCCATCTCTTATCACTGAAAGAAGCTTCCAGGATAGGGACTGGGTTTCATCTAATTCAGTTAGTTGGCTGAAAGAGTTCTATGGAAACTCCTGAAACAACTTAGGCATTGTCAAGGTAATAGGTAGATCTCCATAAGCTGGCAGCAAGGGCCCATTGCTGGAGACAACATTTACCTAATTCATTGAACATGAAGAAGTCAGTCAAATGCCTATAGAGAACCTTCACCTCCATGTTCTAGTGTTTTTGACACTGAAAGATTCTCTGAAAGCCACCAAAGAGAAACATAAATACCAACTCAACCTCAAAAATCTTAGGTCAACAATCTGTCCTACCTGCAAAATATGCTGGGGAAATGGTGACACAAACATGAAGAAAATAAAGAAATAATGTTTGATTTGAACCAAGGTCCATTCCAGTAGATGGAACCCATGCCTGACACTGTTTACCTGACCAAAATCAAGACTGTATATAACCCAGGTAGCTAGGATAAAACTAAATACTTCTGGCCTAGAAAGAAAAAAAAGCAACAAAGAAATCACTACTGATGTTAGTCTACTATATTCAAAGATTGGTGCCTTATTCCACCATCATCAGAGAAGCTTCCTTCTGCAGTAGATGAAAATAAATACACAGATTAAAGCCAGACATATGTCACAAGAAAGAGAGAGAGAGAGAGAGAGAGAGAGAGAGAGAGAGAGAGAGAGAGAGGAGCATGAAATGCACAACTCTAAATCTCTCCCTCCAAAGCACAAGGAACCCCAAAGAAGAAGAGGCAGAAGAAGTTGGGAAGACAGAGGATGAAGCACACAAGGAGAACAGGGCCCTCTAAAACACCTGAGCAAAGTTCATATGCACTCATAGAGAGTGAAGCAACAAAGGGTCTTACTACTCTCCTACATGTATAATATAGAATTGTCTGCACATTTGTAGGACTCCTGAATGTGAGAATGAGTGGGTCTCTGATTATTGTGCCTTCTCTTGAGTCTTTTTTTTTCCTGTTGGCTTATTTTGTTCAACTTTGATATGATAATTTTTATCTTTTTTGTTATATTTTCTTATTATCTCTTAGAAGCCTATAGTTTCCTAATGAGAGACAAAATGGGGTGGATCCAGATGGAGAGGATGTGGGGAAGAGTGTGGTGAAGTAGAGAGAGGAAAAACTGTATGTAGGTATATTGTGTGAGAAAAGACTCTATGTTTCATAAAAGGAAAAAATAAAAATATACTTTATCCCCTACTAAAGGCATTTTGAGTGACAAAATGCAGTTATATATACAAATAAAGAACTTTTAAAGCCAATGTAAAATTATAATAATACTTCAGAATTGCTTGTTTGTGACTGCATCTATTTTAAAATGTGTTATTCATAGGTATTTGGAGTTAGAAGATAACAATTTTTGCATATAGGTCCATCATTTATCTTTATTAACAAAAGTAATTCATCATTTATATGAAGGCCATATAACTTTGAACTCTATAAATTTTAAATGAGGAGATTAATTGAAATACCTATTCAGTTTATCATAACTGTTTTATAAAAATGGCAAAATTAAAGTATGTGCCAAGCACATAAAGATATTTCAAAGTCAGCAGCAAAACTGCAGTGTTGTCTGACAAGAATGAGAGTGGCTTTGTGAGCCACCCAAGAAGGCACAGCAAAGAAGGGAAAATGTACAGACAGAAGAAGTAAGGAGGACACAGGAGCTCCTTTGTATACAACAGAGCTACAGTTTGTATTTGTAAAGGCTTGCTAATTTTCATAATTATACCTTTGGCAACACAGAACAAAATCCCCATTTCAAAGTGAATTAAATAACATGATACTTTTCATCTAAGAAGACCTGAAAATATAGAGCTAACATTATTTTTTTCATTCTGTTCTGGTAGTCTCAGAGATAGACTTTGTCACATAAAAGTATTATTAGACGCAAATATCTTCTCAAAATATAGTGAACAGTATTTAAAATACTGCTCAGACTGATGTAAGAATTTGAAGCCATGAGGGCAAGGAAGAACACTGGTGAGCTTAGACTAACATCCATGAGAAGCTTGGGAGTGCCTAAGTGTATCATGGAGAAAGCCAAAATATGGAATTTGTTTTGTAAGACAAAGTGGGGTAGAAATCGCTGTTGGTCAACAGAATACAGATGGTTTGTGAATGGAAACACAAGTTTGTTATCATGATTGAGAGCTCCATTGTCTCAATATAACTGAATCTCAAAGATGTAGAGAGCTTGACTAGGCATGAATCATGAAGAGTTTTATATGATTTATGAAGGAAGAGCTTTGTAGTAATGTGAAATTGTGTTCTAGAAATATCATTCTAAATATTTTACTGCATGTATTTTTGATACAAAAATATGCATGTGGAAGAGACATATATCTTAGGACTGCTAGGACCCCATGTTCCGAGCAGAGTGAGAGGTGAGTGGTTTCCAGCCACTAGGCTGCCTGTAGACCACCTCTCTCAGGCTGGAGACAGAGCCCCAGCTCTGACCTCACGCCAAGTCCTGCCCTAAACCAAAGCTGAAAGAGACCTCCCCCGGCAATCCCCAAAGACACATAGCAGGAGGAACATGCCACAGCTGGGCCCCACTTCTAAGGCAAGCTGCTTCATCACAGACAAACATTTTTGGACAGTGTATCCCCTATATCTGGTGGTTCAATAACACCAAAACCTGAATAGAGCAAAGAACAGAAAACAGAAAGAACACCTTTAAAACAACATTAAAAACACCTTTATGAAGATTATAGAAGCCTTAAAAGAGAATATATAAAATTCCCATAAAGGAATAGAAGAAAATATAAACAAAAAATTGAAAGAGATAAACAAATACTTGAAAGAAAACCAAGAAAAGCTAAACCAAAAAATGAAAGAAACATTCCAGAAACTAAAAATTGAAATAAAAGCAATAAAGAAGGCACAAAGATAGAAATAGAAAATCTGAAGAAACAAACTGGAACTACAGATACAAGCATAACCAACAGAATCCAAGAGAAGAAAAAGAGAATCTCTAGAGTGGAAGACTCAATAGCAGAAATAGGTACTTCAACCAAAGAAAACACAAAAACCAAAACAGTCATAACACACAATGTTCTGGAAATTTGGGACACTGAAAAGACCTAACCTGACAATAATAAGAACAGAAGAAAGAGAAGACTACTAACTCAAAGGCACAGATAACGTTTTCAATAAAATAATAGAAGAAAACTTTCCCAATTTAAAGAAGGAAATGCCTATGAAGATACAAGAAGCTTACAAAACACCAAATAGAATAGACCCTCCAAAAAAGTCTGCTTGCCATATAATAATCAAGCCACAAAACATACAGAACAAAGGAAAAATATTAAGAGCTGCAAAGGAAAAGGGCAAATTTCCTTATAAAGGAAGACTCATCAGAATAACACCTGACTATTCAGTGAAAACAATGTAAGCAAGAAAATCCTGGTCAGAAGTTATACAGACACTAAAAGACAATGGCTAAAAACCCAGACTACTATATCCAGCAGAACTATCAATCACCACAGATGGAGTAAACAAGATATTTCATGACAAAATCAAATTTAAACAGTACCTATCCACAAATTCAGCACTAGGAAAGCAATAGAGGGAAAACTCCAACCGAAGTAACCCAGATATACCCATGAAACCATAAACAATCAATTAACTCACAGAAGAAAAGCCCAAAGAATGGAAATACACACAAGCTACCACCAAAAATAACAGGAAATAACAATCAGTAGTCATTAATGTCCCTTAATATCAATGAACTCAATTCACCTATAAAAGACACACATTAATGCAATGGATACAAAAAAAGAAGAAGCCATTCTTCTGCTTCATGCAAGAAAGAGACCTCAACTTCAAAGACAGACACAGGCTCAGATTGGGAAAAGATTTTCCAATCAAATGGCCCCAAGAAATAAGCTGGTATAGCCATCCTAATATCTAACAAAGTAAATTTCAAACTAAAATCAATCAAAAGAGATCAGGATGGACACTAATTATTCATCTCAGAAAAAATCAATCAAGATGAGATCACAATCCTGAATATTTATTTCCCTAATATAAGGGCACCTACATACATAAAAGAAATACTACTAAAGCTTAAACCCCACATCAAATGTCACACTCTCATAGTTGGAGACTTCAATACCCCACTTTCACCCTTGGATAGGTCAACTAGATAAAGACTCAACAGAGAAATAAGGGATCTAACAGATGTTATGATGCAAATGGATTTAATAGATATTTACAGAAGCTTTCACCAAAACACAAGGGAATATACATATTTCTCAGCAACCCAGGGAACTTTCTCTAAAATTGACCACATATTTGGTCATACAGCAAATATTAATATATAAAAAATAGGAATAACCCCTTGTATCTAACTTTAGACTACCATGGTCTAATGTTAGAATTCAACAATAACAAAAATCACACAAACCCTACAAACTTATGGAAATTGAACATCTCTACATTGAACCACCTCTGGTTCAAGGAAGAAGCTAAGAAAGAAAGCAAAGACTTCCTAGAATTTAATAAAAAAAATAAATCCACAACATACCTGAATAATGGGGACACAATAAAAGCAGTGGTAAGAGGAAAATTCATAGCACTAGATGCCTATATGAAAAACCAAGAGAAATCCCACACAAGAGATCCAATAATTCAGGGAGACCTAACAATTCAGCTGCAGACTTTTGAACAATTAGAAGCAAACTCACCAAGAAGAAGTAGACAGCAGAAAATAATCAAACTTAGGGCTGAAATCAGCATAATAGAAACAAAAAGAAAAATATAAAGACTCAGTGTTTCAAGAAGTTGGTACTTTGAGAAAGTCCACAAGACAGAAAAAATCTTATCCAAATTAACCAAAAGGCACAGAGAAAAAGAATATCCAAATTAACAGAAACAAAAAGGGGGACGTAACAACAGACTCCCAGGAAATCCAGAGAACTTTAAGTTCATACTTTGAAAATCTATACTCTACTAAAATGGAAAACATAAAAGAAATGGACAGCTTTCTGGACAAGTACCAATTACCAAAATTAAATCAAGAGCAGATTAAAGACCTAAACAGACCTATAACCCCAAATGAAACTGAAGCTGTTATTAAAAGGCTCAAAAATAAAATAAGCCAAGAACCAGATGGTTTCACTGCAGAATTCTACAAGAAATTCAAAGAAGAATACCAATACTCAATAAACGGTTCATGCAGTAGAAACTGAAGAAATGCTGCCAAACTCTTTTTATGAGGCCACAATCACGCTGATACTCAAGCCAAATAAAGATGCAACTAAGAAAGAGAATTACAGACCAATCTCCCTCATGAACATTAATGCAAAAATACTCAAGAAAATTCTGGCAAACCAAATACAACAACATATAAAAGTTATCTACCACAGTCAAGTAGGCTTTATCCCAGAAATGATGGAATGATTCAACATACAAAAAACTGTAAATGTCATTCATTATATAAACAAATTGAAGGAAAAAAACCCACATGATCATCTCCTTACATGCTGAAAAAATCTTTGACAAAATCCAACACTCCTTTATGATAAAAGTCCTGGAGAGATCAGGAATACAGAAAAAATACCTAAATATAATAAAGGCGATTTACAAGAAGCTGACAGCCAACATCAAACTAAATGGAGAAAAACTCAAAGCAATCCCACTAAAATCAGGAACTAGACAAGGTTGTCCCTTTTTCCCTTATCTATTCAATACAGTTCTCCAGGTTTTAGCTAAAGTAGTTAAGAGAATGAAAGATTAAGGGGATATGAATTAGAAAAGAAAAAGTGAAACTATCTCTGTTTGCAGATGCTATGATTGTATATATAAGTGACCCACAAAATTCTACCAGGGAACTTCTACAGCTGATAAACACCTTCAGCAATGTAGCAGGATACAAGATTAACTCAAAAAAATCAGTAGCCCTTTTATACACTAAAGATTATTAAATATTATTAAATACCTCAGTGTAACTATAACCAAAGAAGTAACAGATCTGTTTGACAAAAACTTTAAAATCACTGAAGAAAGAAATTGAAGAGGACATCAGAAAATGGAAAGATCTTCCATGTTCCTGGATAGGTAGAATCAACATAGTAAAAATAGCAATCTTACCAAAAGCAATCTACAGATTCAATGCAATTCCCAGCAAAACCCCAACACAATTTTTTACAGACCATGAAAGAACAATATTCAATTTCATTTATAACAATAGGAAATCCAGGATTGCCAAAAAAATTTTGCTCAACAAAAGAACCTCAGGAGGCATCACCATCCCAGACTTCAAGTTACACTGTAGAACTACAATAATAAAAACAGCCTGGTTATGGCATAAAAACAGATTTGTGGATAATGGCATTTAATTGAAGACCCTGACACTAACCCACACACCTATGAACACCTGATCTTCGACAAAGAGGCCCCAAATATTCAATGGATAAAAGATAGTATCCTCAACAAATGCTGCTGGCATAACTTGATGGTAGTGTATACAAAAATGCAAATAGTCCAAACCTAACACCCTGATCAAAATGCAAATCCCAAGTGGATCAAAGACCTCAACATAAACCCAGCTACACTGAACTTGATAGAAAAGAAGTGGAAAATACCCTCCAATGCATTGGCACAGGTGACTACTTTCTAAATATAACACCAGTAGCACAGATGTTATGAAAAACAAATAAGTGGAACCTCCTGAAACTGAAAAGCTTCTGTAAAGCCAAGGACACATTCAGTAAGAGAAAACAACAGCCTACTGAATAGCAAAAGATTTTTACCAACAGTACAAGTGACAGAGGATTGATCTCTAAAATATATAGAGAACTCAAGAAGCTAGAGTAAGCTAGAGTAAACCCTGAGTAATCCAATTAAGACGTGGTGTTCAGAACTAAAAAGGGAATGCTCAGGAGAAGAGTTACAAATGGCTGAAAGGCATTTGAAAAAGTGCTCAACATCTTTAGCCATCAGAGAAATGCAAATCAAAACAATTTGAGATACCACCTTATACCTATCAGAATGGCTAAGATTAAAAACACAGATGACAGCCTCTGCTGGAGAGTATGTGGAGCAAGTGGAACACTCATCCATTGTTGGTGGGAGTGTAAACTTGTTCAGCCACTCTGGAACGCAGTATGGCTGTTTCTCAGAAAACTAGGAATCACTCTCCCTAAGGATCTAGCAATGCCACTTTTAGGTATATATCCTAAAGTTGCACAGTTGCACCCCAATAGCATTAGCTCAACTATGTTCATAGCAGCATTATTCCTAATAGCAAGAACCTGGAAATAACCTAGATGCCCCTCAACTGAAGAATGGATTAAAAAACTGTGATACATCTACACAATGTATCTTACTCAGTAGTAAGAAAAAATGAAATAAGAAAATAAAAAGTTATCCTATAATTCACAGACAAATGGATAGATTTGTAGTATATCCTCCTGAGGGAGGTATCACAAACCTAGAAAGATAAGCAGGGGATGTACTCACTCATTAGTGGACTTTAAACAAAAAGTAAAGAACATCCAAGCTGCAAACCACAACTACTGAACAGCATTGGATGTGAAGGAACTTAAGAGAGACATCCAGGGAGTCCCTATGAAGAGAAAATAGAGAAGATCTCTTTAGCTTATTGGGAGCATAAGAGGTTGCAACCAAGAAGAGGTGGGACAAATCATGAGAGAAGGAGATGGTTGAGTGAGAGGAACAATGAGGAGGGAGAGAAAAAAAGAGGTGGAGATCTTAATAAAGAAGCCAATGTGGGATTGGAAAAAGAAGGGATGCTAGGGAAACCCCCAAGAACTCACAGGATGTCCCTGGCTAGGTCTCCAACCAATAGCGAAGATTTTGCCTAAACAGGACTTCCCCATAATCAAATGAATAATCACCCCAAGTACCATCACAGAACTTACATCCAACAATGAATAGAGGTAGAGGCAGAGATACATGGCTGAGCACTGGGCTGAGTCCCTGGTCTAGCTGATAGCAGGGGAGGAGACTCTATATAAGCAAGAGAATATGGACTATTAGGAAAATTCTCACAGTGATTGCTGGTTGGAGCTCTGGGGAGCTCTCTGAATCAAGAACAGCCACCTGGGAACCATCTGGAAAAGGAGCTAAGCTCTCCAAAGATAGGTAACGGTCCACTGGCATGGGCAATATGTAGAGCATTAAGGGAAGGGTTCAGACTTTGTTTCTGTTAATTGACTGGTACCTTAGAGCCCAACCTCCAGAGGAACACCTATTCCAGTCTGGATATTAGGATGAGGAAATCAGACTTGCCTGAAGTGGATGCTAAGCTGATCCACCTTGGGACCTCTTGCCTTTTCTGTGGAGGAGATGGGGCGATGGGTAGGAGGGAGGCTGAAGACTGACTGTCAGGAGGGGGAAGGGAGTTGAAACAAGGTGATACATGAATAAAAAAAATGAGACTTTATATATATATAAATATATATGGGGAATAATATATTGTTGAGGTAAGACATTAGTGGACACTGATCTTAGCTGTTTTATATGCTTTAGTTTTAATTTGAAGTCAGACTATATGGATATATCACAACCCATTCAAGTATCATCCTGTTCTCTGTATCTTATATAAGTACTCATTAAAAACATACAATAAAAAGTTAAACAAAATGCCTGCATGTAGAAATAGCAAATTCTGATTTAAGTAAATGAAATAATTTCAAAAATGGTAATGGATAAAGGCATTTCCACTTTATGGTATAAGTAAGTCACACATTTCTTAAATTCACACATGGATATAATTTTAAAATAGTGTCTTAAAACTACTAATTTTTCTTCTTAGCATATTAATATTTATATCATGGGACAGAAATATTTTACTTCTCCTAAAATCAAATAATCTAGCATTATATTTTTTTTATAAAATAAAACACTACTTAAGAAGATACAATTGAATTTAAGAAAGAAAATTGATTCTATTTTTCTAAGGTTGATTTAATAATTATTTTCTCAGAAAATACTAAATGTCAAGTACAAGCTCCCTTGACATAGACTTCTTTGCAGATAATCAGAAATGACTCCACAAGCAAAAGGCTGCGGTGATCACTGGAGACACTGGCAGCTTTCAGAGTCCAATCCCTCCCTGGGGAATCTCCTTACACTCAGCCAGCCGCTGCAGGGCCAAGGCTGCCTCCATCCCTTTGTTAGAGAGCTTTCTCTCTATGAAATGATGTAAGCTAGTCTCTGACTCACTTTCTGACCTTTGTCTGCCTAGCAGCAAACTCCAGCCAACTGTCCCAGCATCTGAGCACAGAGAGGAAGAATTCCCCCATAAACCTCTGCTTTACAATTTGTTCCAAAACAAAAGCACTCTGGCTCCTAAGGTGTCCAGCTTTCCCACCAAACATCAATTAAGTCACCAAAACTGTCTTTTGTGGAAATCTGCCTTCCATAATTGGAGAAATAAAAGTCTTTTTCACAGTCAAAAAAGGCAGCTTAACAAGACCGAGGTATGGAATGCAAGATTTTTAATGAGTCAATCATCCAAAACTTCTCTCTTGATGGTTTTCATTTATAACATTGTCCCTAGTTTTACTTCTTTAGGGAAATTCATATTTAAGCTCACAATTTTCCACATTTTCTAAAACATTATATTACTACATAAATATTATAATAATTATTCCAATTATTCAAAACAGATTTTCTTATCAGGGTGACTGCTCAGATCATGGAGTGTGAACAATTTCCGGGAAGACAGATTTCTGGGCACACCCACACCACATCCAATTGTACTCTCAGGAACCAAGTTCACCCAGTGTTCTCAGACATCCTTTTAAAAGACCCTAGAAAAGGCAGCTCACACATTAGCTACAAGTTTAAAGAAAGAATAAGATTCTGTGTTAAATATTTAGCTCAAATTGCCATGAAGTTAACCCACCTCGGGACCAGAACAATAGTTTAATTGCTACCTCATGCATTTTAAGCTACAATGTAACAGCTTTTGTCAAACAATCTTCAAGCTTGTTGGGAAGGTGGTATGTGAAATCAGTACCCTCAGAACTTATATTGAAAAATACAGCTAAAGAATGATCTTTCTTCTAGAAAAAATGAGGGTGAAAATGTGTCAATTTACTGACAACTGACTTTTAGTTTTTTCTAAATTATCTGCTATATAAAGTTAGTTATGTATATTGGGTTGTCTTTGACTTGTATGCTTAATGTAGTATCTACATGCAAGAATCTTCACTTATACTATCTAGCACACAATAATAATAATAGTAATTAATGATAATAGTAATAAAAAATGATAGTAACGCTATCATTTCGAAGCTGAGTCCACAGCAGTGAGTATGCTCAGGCTGCAGAAGAGGCTTGCCGCTAGTGTCCTCTGATGTGGTAAAAAGGTCTGGTAGGGCCAGAATGAAACCAATGAAATTACCCTTTTTTCTTAAGGGAGGCAAGTTTCTGTGTAGTTGGGAGGGTCTTCCTATAGTGCTGGATTATAACATGTTATATTACTGGTAATTCCTAAACCTCCTAAGTTGAATCCCCTGGCTTAATTTAAGTCCAATTAATGAGGAAATTGTTTACAAAAAGATAGAATCACTTTTCATGAAATCAGGGAAAGATATGCAGGAAGATATCAATATCCCCATAATATATGAACTGAAGATGACAACACTATCAGAAAAAAATAGAGTTCGTAGCTCCTGAGGAAACTTTAAGGAGAACAAGGCCTCATCTAGTTCCTCCCTCTTTTGTGATGTAACCATCCCTTATTCATAGGTTTGGTGATTGATTTGTTTTTCTCCCTCAAAAGGAGGACCCCTAAGAAGCTCTGATGTGTTCAGTATATTAGGAACCACTTGATACCAAAATAAATGGCAGTCTCTCCATCACACTACTGTGCTGCTTCCAAACAAACTTTTTCTCATTGTCTTGGTCTTAGCTTTGGCATACTACTTATGCTATATGCAGTAACTGTTGAACATCATTTCTAAGCACCAGAGGAATTCGGTACATGTTAACCAAATGAGAGAATGAAGGCAACATGCTATAGTTGTTGTTGTTGTTGTTTTTTGTTTTTTGTTTTTTTTTTGAAAGTGTTATTGTGCAAGCAGGATATGAAAATCTTCAAACTGTTGTTTCATTATGCCAACTTTGTAATTGGTTAATGTGCCAAAAACCTATAGTCACCATAAATAATACACAGTAAGCAAGTTATTTAGTGCCTGAGCTGACATCAGCTAGTGAAAATTTCAGAAGGAACACTTAACCTCTCCAAGTAATATTTGTATTCTAGAGTTCAACTCTGTCACTTCAAAAACACAACTTTCTGAATTGTGTAATATTTTAGTCAGAAAAGAATTCACACGAAATTTTGGTTTATTAAAATATAATGGGGAACACTGCTTTAGGAACACAAGTACTTAGAACACAAATTATCAAATCATTCTCCTTTCAGGGCATACTACATGGGAGATGACATATAGTGTTTTTCTGGTGACAGTAAAAGTATTTTAAAATTGGTCTGCAGTATTTAAGTTTTTATCTCTATTAAAAACCATTTGGCTAAGTGATGCCTTAGAAAATAAGAATGCACACTACTCATCCAGAGTACCAGAGGAACTACTCTGGAACCCATTGCAGGCTGCTCACCACCAACTCTAAGACTAATTGCAAGAGAATTTGACCTCCATGGGTACCTACATTCACATGCATGTACCCTCATATAGAAACACACACACACACACACACACACACACACACACACACACACACGAATTTGACCACAACATAATAACTCTTTTTTAAGAACCTTGGCAGACTATACGAATTCTATTAACCAAGACTTTAGTTTATCCCTAACAGTTTGGAAAATCTTCTATTCAATCTAGGTAGACTTTGTCTATTCAGCCTCAACACATGAACGCTTAGGTGTGATACTTTACAATTCAGGTTTAATAGCCTTTCCTCAACATCATTTTTTTGGTGGTTCCAAATATACATTCTTGGCTTCCTGTTATAAATGAATACCAATTTTAATGTTCAATCTTTATAATAATATAACTTCCATGCTCTTATGTCAGTTTCCTTGGTTATGAAGAAGATTTCCACTACATGATTTAACTGTGTACTTTCCTTCACAGCAATGTAACTTGCTACTAAATTTGAATTTTATGTTTAACATACATCCACTAAAATCAAGCCAAACAACAACAACAAAAATCCTACATAGCATAATTTTCTCACACATCACAGAAGGAAAAGTGTAGCACTCCATTTGTCTTTTTTTCTGTACTTTCCTTTATCAGGTGACTGCTTAAGTAGGAATCGTCTTGGATTTTTTTTTTTTATTTCAAATCACAGTACTGGCCACCTTTTCTATTTCATTATTCATATGACATCCAGATACATGGGAGGGAAAGGACTTTATTTTCTAAAAATAAATAAGTAAATAAAATAAAATAAAAAATAAAAATAAAAAAGGAAAAAATTTAAAAGGCTCTATTTCTTATCTCCCTGCTTTTAATAAGTAACTACATAAGGCGTCTGTCAGTGGATTTACTAGCCTGTACTACCTAGAGAGAAAGACTTTGGCTTAGTGGAGACATAGAACTATACAGCACTCTACCCCAAGATAGAGTAGTCCTGACGTGTTGTTATAATCACTTATTAGCATCACTTACGGAGCTGGGGAGCTTGTTGTTAAAAGCATAGAGACTAGGAATTAATTCAATGACACTTTATTAGCATCTGTGTTTGATCCTCAGAACTATAAAAATTAAAAACAATTTTAACACTAACATTTTAGCTTCCACTACACTGCTTTAGAGAAGAATGAATAAACTGCTACCTGCTCTTGCTGCTATCTGGGAGGTTTCTCTCCTCTGGATCTCATTAGTTTTACCTTTCCTGGATCCTTTGCTATTTTCTCTTACATGTGTAAAATGGAAGGTGGTCACAAAATATCACAACCCTGTAGCCACCAGGAAAGGTGAGAGGTTTCAAGGGGATTTAAAACAAGAAAATTAAGTAATATTCTACCCAAAGAGCACAGACAGAATAGATCAAGGTTTCAGTACCTTTATCTGCAAGTTTTGTTAGTTTTTCCTCTATAAATGGCCTCATTCACCACCACCATCCAGGTCTCTTCACTGTATGTCCTGCATATTCCAGACTTAATGTGACTGCAACTCCCTAAAAGCATAAGTTACTTGCCCAGGTTTTATTCTATTGATCTTTCAATACCTGAAAATTCTTAAAGGTGAAATATCACTGAGCATTATGTTTATTATGGTTTTTATACTGTTACCTTAGTCTAGACTATTCCTATTGGCCACCAAAGGTTACATAACTCTTTGTGTTCTTGTGTGTATATTTTCAGAGCTGATCTCTTAGTCTAGACTATTCCTATTGGCCACCAAAGGTTACATAACTCTTTGTGTTCTTGTGTGTATATTTTCAGAGCTGATCTCTTAGTCTAGACTATTCCTATTGGCCACCAAAGGTTACATAACACTTTGTTTTCTTGTGTGTATATTTTCAGAGCTGATCGTTTAGTATTGAATAATCAGTATTCTCTTCCCAGGGAAGACTATCCTACCCACTCTTAGCTTTCTTTAGTTGCCTATAGTTTTTTGTTTTTGTTTTGTTTATGTGTGTACGTTGAGGCTTTCTCATGCCCACTTTGGCTATCTATTGATAACTTCCTTGTTCTGCTCATGTTTAGGAGCTAATATTGGTGAGACTTCATGGGTATCATTTCTAATGTTACTGGGAAAAACAATCACTCACCAAACTCAGGTTCTAACATTTTTTTACCCCCTCTCCCTCAATGTTTCCTGAGCCCCAGGGTGTGGGTGTGTCTTGTTGATATATCTACTGGAATGTGGCTCCACAACTATGCATTCTGATTAGTTGTGGTTTTATGCTATGGTGTTATAGTTTCTCTCTGTTGCAAAGGGAAGTTTCCTTGATAAGAGATGAAGACTACTTGTCTGTGGAAATAAATGTTTAGACAGTTGTTAGGGATTATGTATGTATTATAAAAATAGTTGTGGTAGATTTTCCTCCAATGTTTCTGACTTTACTAGCATAGAGTTATTATCTGCGTTTCCAGTGCCAAACAAGTTTTCCCTCTTGTTGACCAGATCCTAAGTCCAGTTACAGCTATTGCTAGTACCATGGTAATATGTGTTACTATTGCACCCTTAGTGTAATCATCTTATATTGGTCATTATTGTGGTCCATAAGCATCATAGCTAAGTAGGACTGCTGACTGTCACATTTATTTTGGTAGCTGGATGATGCCTTCTAGTACCCTGAAAATTAGACATTAGATAGAAGGCATGCATGTCAGTTTCAGCTCAAGGGCATGGGGATGCTGTTTCATGTCTTCTTCAGCAGTAAGGACAACTTCCACTTCTGGGGTGTGGAGCAACCAAGGGCTATAACAATAGGGTATATGATTGGAAGTATCTGGGATAGTCTGACCAACAACTCAAAAGAGACCAGTCTCATTTTGCTGTTGTTTTCTTAGGTGGTCTTTGGCTCTTTGAAGCAACATTGGGTTGAAGAGATGGCTCAGTAGTTAAGAGCACTGATTGTTCTTCCAGAGGACTCGAGTTTGATTCCCAGCATTCACATGGCAGCTAACAACTGTCCATGGTTCCAGGATTTGACACCTTTACACAGTTACACATGCAGGCAAAACACCAATTCACATTAAACAAAATATTTTTAAAAAGAAGCAGCATTATCATCCTAGATAAAAAAGTTAATTTAAATTATACAGTATATTTATAGGCAGAATTATATTATTATTTACTTTTTAAGAAATAGTCAATGATACGGTTCCTTGTGAATTTTTCAGAAATCTTTATTGGTATTTTTCTTCTGCATTTGCCCTCATCCAAAGTGCCTCCCTTTCTCTTTTCCTTAATCAGATCACACGTGTTCTGCTCTTCTCCACTCTAGTATTTCCAAATTCTCAGTCCCTGGCAATGGACCTATTGTTACCTCCTGCTTTCTCCAGTTATTTTAGGATTTGAACACACATGTGAAGATTTGGAGCTTGGAGCTTTGGATAATAAAAGGTAGAAGATGCTTGTCTTTCTGGATCTGGTTTGCCCTGGTCAATTTGACCTTCACAAACAAGTTCTACATATTTTTCTGGAATTTTTTTTCATTACAGATGAATACTTTTCCATAGTATATATTACCACATTTTATCCACTCCTTGGCTAAAGGACAGTTGGGTTTGTTGTTATTTTTTGCTTTTTTTTTTCTATTTGTTCTGAACAGAGCATTAGTGAAGATGGATAAACAATTACCTACAAAGTAGGACACCAAAGAGTGCTATATCAGGGTCATATGGTGGATTAATTTTAGCTTTTTGAGAATTCTCCACACAGATTTCCATAGTGGCTGCACCAGTTTGCCATTCCACAGTGCATGAGGGAGATTTCCTTTTCCAGTTTCCTCTCTATATTAGTTGTTGGTTGTTTCACTGATGTTTGCTGTTCTGACTGGAGTAAGATGAAATCTCAAGGTTGTTTGATTTGCAGGTGTTAGAGATGAGAAGCACTTTTTTTGAGCTGTTTCTTGGCTACTTCCTTTTTCTTTTTGAGAACTCTGTATTCAAGCCCCAGGACATTTAAATGGCTCATTTGGGTTTCTTCATTGATTATTTTTTCAATTGTGCAAATGAACTCAGGTATTTTGTTTTATTCTTGACATTGTTTTAATTAAAAATATATTTTAATAAAATATATCCCAATCATGTTTGCCTTTGCCTAACTCTCCCCAGATCTTCCTCACCATGCCCTTTCTCTCTGACTCATTGTTTTCTCGGGGTTCAGTGTATATTATGAATATTAATCCTCTGTCAGATATGTAGCAAGCAAAAATATTGTGGGCTGCCTCTTCACCTGGTTGCTGGCTTCTTAGCTGTGCAAAAGATTTTTGTTTTGTTTTGTTTTGTTTTACTTTTATGAAGTCCCACTTGCCATTTGTTGGCTTATTTATTGGAGAAGTAGAGTCCTATTATAAAAGAACTTTCTAGTTTTATTCCTGGTTTTCTCTGCTGTCAGACCTTCATCATCATGGGTCATATGCATACAAGTTAGGATAGAAAATGAATTAAGTACAACACTCTGTACTCAACAAAACAATGAAGCATTTAATTTGAATTTGTCAAATGTTAATGGACTAGACATTGTTAATGTAATTCTTAACTGTATATATATATATAGTATATAGTTATTGTACTTATTGTATGTAGTTTTTCTAATAATTATTACCTTAGACAAAAAAGGAGAAATGTGATGATATTTTCATTGTGCTTTAACAAATGAAACTTGCCTGAAGATCAGAGGGCAGAGCTAACTACCAGTTAACCATAAAGGCCAGGAAATGGTGACATAAATCTTTAACTCCAGCACTTTGGAGGAAGAAGCAAGATCAGGAATCCAAGGCCATTCTGGGGTAAAAGAGATTGAATCTATCTAAAAGAGAAACAGAGCTGGGCAGTGGTGTTGGCTCACACCTTTAAGCCCAACCCTAGGGAGATAGACATAGGAATATGAGATGGATGGAGACAGGATCTCAAGCCTATTCAATCTGATGATTCATATAGATAGGATCTCATCCATGCAGCCTGAGGATTCTGTAGAGGCTAGAAGTCTCTCTAGTGGCTGGTTCCTTTGTCTCTCTGATCTTTCAGCATTTACTCTGATATCTGACTGGGGTTTTTATTATTAAGACCAATTAGAATTTGAACTACAAATTTCAGGTTCAGAGTAAATGAGAGTGAGCATAGATGTCCAAATCCAAAACATGCAAATAGGCAAAAAATATTTCAATACTTCTCAATAGTTGTTTTTAGAGATTATCTTTACTAATATATAAAACTGATCAGACACAAGTAAACTGATAAGCAGATTAATGGGTTAAATAATATCCATCTATAAAGGGCACAAAAGGGAATGGTGGAGCATGCATGAAAAAGTCAGGAAGATAAAGAGTCCAGTTCAAGACCAGCCTTGACTAAACAAGGAGTTCCCTGGGTTCATAGCCATCCATGATACATAAGATGCTGTCTCAAAAACAGAAGCAACAGCAAAAAATGGTGCCTTTTTCGAGATTTCATATAATGCAAAGCTCCATGGCTTCAGAATAGCTATTCTAACTGAATGGAAGTTAGAAATCCTTTGAGATATTTGCCAGCCTTTTTCTTTTGGGCCACCAGCCAGTTTCCAAATCCTGATCAAGAAACTTATTAGTTTCCAATACTCTGCCTTAGTTTAGCTCTTTCCTTTAACCTATTTCTCTTCATGCATATTTTGTATCAGAGCTTTTTACCTTATCTTACTTTCTTGCTGTCTCTATGTCTGGCTAGAGGTGGCTACCTGGCTTCTGGCCAAGCCATCTCTCTTATTTTTCTTCTCAAACCTGGATTTCTCCTCCTATTTAGTCTCTCTCGCTGACATATCCACCTATCCCTCTCTTACCTCATTATTAGCCATTCAACTCTTTTTTAGACCAATCAGGTACCTTAGACAAACAAGATGAAACAAATGCAACACAACTTTACCTAATTAAATACATGTTCTTGTGTAGGCATGGATTTATCCTTACAGTGCTTTGCTTTAGGAAAGGAGAATTTGGTTCCTGAGGGTGGGACTAGGTCTGGGAGTGCACCTGACAATCAATAGATTTAAAAGTTAGGTTCGCACCGAAAGTTTAGCCAGTAGATTCTGGGCGTGGGTTGGCACCTGAAAGGAAAATTCAGCCAATGGCTATTGTACCACACACCTACTTCTGCTTACATAGGTTTTTCTTTTTAAAAACAAACAAACAAACAAACAAAAAATTCTCATGTCTAGGCTGGAGCCGGTAACCCTCCATTGCATAGGAGCAAGGGGTTTCCACCCAGGTTCATTTAAACCGGATGATAATAATAAACCCTCATGTGCTTGCATCCAGTCCAGCTTCCTGGTGTTCTTTGGGGTTTCCTCAACATGGGTACAACATTCCTTACATCATTAAACAAATGCAGCATAAACAAATATAATACATCTTTGTCTGGTTAAAATAATATTCCACAACATGGGTTTAGCTAATCTTACCATGTAATGGTTTTTAGGAGTGGATGCTAAACTAAGCCATATTGGGACATTGGGACCTTGGGACCTCATGCCCTTACTGGGGAGGAGATCCGGAGAAGAGAGTGTGACTGGAGGGGGTGGGAGGGAGAAGGGACCTTGAATAAGGACATACATGGATAGAAAATGTGACTTTATTCATAATAATAAAAAAGATGCAAAAAATATGTGCATTAGGATTTAAAAAGAAAAGAATGTTCTTTACAATGAAGTTTTAATTACATTTTATAAAGTGCCAAAAAACATTTTGCGAAACCTTAAGAGTTACTTCACACAAATTCTTTTAGAAAAAAAAAAAAAAAAAACAAAAAAAAAACCACAAGAACCTGATAATGAGATTATATTTTCAGTGCACAACTTGTTTCGATCTTTTTTTCTCGATGCCTGTTTTAGGGTTTCTATTGCTGTGAAAAGACCCCATGATGACAGCAACTCACATAAAGGATAACATTTACTAGGGGCTGGCTTACAAGTGTCAAGGTTTAGTCCATTATTCTCATAGTGGGAAGCATGGCAGTGTACAGGCAGAAATAGTACTGGAGAAAGAGCCAAAATTCTATATCTGGGTTGGCAAGCAGCAGGGAAAGGAACATACCATGCATGGCTTAAGCATTAGAAACATAAAGCCTACCCCCCCAATGAGATATTTCCTCCAACAAGGCCACACCTAATCTCTGTCAAGTATCAGCACACCCCAATAACCAAGTATTCAAATCTATGAGCATATGGGGACCATTCTTATTAAAATCATTACAATGTCTTTAATCTGTAATATATTTGCTCATGATTCTCTACCTTGGCACTCTATTCAACCTCCAATGTTTATATTGATGGTCTTTCAAATGTTCTCTCTGCTCTAATTTCTTTTCTTTTCTACATTCTACTTTTTGCCACTGAACTATCAAGGGTTCTCTTTCTGGTTAAGTGTCCTGTGATTTTCTACACAGCCCTTCAGACTACAGAAGGCAGGAAGCTCTCTGGGAAGCATGTTTTTCCTTAGCTTTGACACATGCATTGGTTACTTTTCCTTTGGTCTCTTTGACTAAAGGCCTCATAAAGCAATTTATGGGAGGATGTTGGTTTTGTTTCAGAGATATCGTCCATCATGGCAGAAAAGACAACATGGCAGGTGACTCAGTGATTACTGAAGCATGTAGTGTTAGATTACAGGATTTAGACAGCCAGGAAGCACAAAAGAGCCCAACAAGGGAAGGACTGCCTGTAAACCTCAAGACTTGCCCTCCATGACCCACCTCCTCTAATCCTGTCTTTCACTTCCCTAGACAAAATAACCTGTCAGAGACCTGTGCAAACATAGGAGCCGGTGGGGGGCATCTCACATTCAAATCACAGTAAAAGAGGTAAGGAACAAGTTAATTGAAATTTAATGTTTTTATTCTAGTCAAACCACATACTATTACAAGTATAATATATGTACATGAGATCACACGAATATACAACTACTTTTTTTCTGAAAAAAAGTATTGTTAAATTACATATATGTCTATATATGCATATATACATAAAATATTAGTAGCATAAAGATCTGCATGTTAATGACTGCCCTAAAATCTGTTCATTCCTTCTGGTAAGGCTAATTTTTCAAATATTTAATTGGATGATATTAATTAATGTTTTTAGCTTTTTTAGTCTTGCGTTTCTAGAAGGCAGACAATATGGGAATGCTATAATGATTTAAATATTTTTTTGCTAATTTAAAATATTTTACATATATAGTTTTTCTTATAAAAATATAACCAGTTTCCAAAGCTTGTAACAGTGCGGGGGGATATCTTCATGTATGATATTAGCTATGTATGGTAACTCTATTCCATCTGTAAACTGTATTTATTTAATTGGTTGTAGGAGTGATTAGCATTTGTTTTGTTGGTTTTGTTTGATTGCTTGCAGTGTGAAAGGTTGAAGCTATGGAATTGCGCATGCCTAGCAAGCCTTGATTCCCAGCCTAAAGTTATTTTATGAAACACTGTCTCTTGTTTTAATTACATTAATCTATTAACTGAAAAGGTGGCTTCTTACCTTCTCTACTGTTTTCTAAGGACTCCTCCTTTGGCTGTTTTAAAAACCTATTTTGCATCTGTCTCAAATATTTACTAGAAATTACATTAACTCTGTATAAATCTATTTCCACTGCTCTGAATGTTACTGTGGCTAGATTTTATGTTGTTCTTCATTACAAACAAAAATAATTAAATCTAGTCAAATGTAATGCTTCTCTGAGTGATCACAGCTCTACTGAGTTCAAGCTGGCTTTTGTGACAACACAGGCCTTGGAGGAGAGCTCTGCATTCCTCAGCCTGTTATTTCGAAAGTGCTGGCACAGGAAGTTCCAGTACAAGCAGAGTCTTGTACAGATAAAGCTGGTTATGGAGAAAACTGAAATTATCAACAGATGAGTGCAATTCCATAGTGAGTCACTTCATACTGGTACAACATGACATCTACATACCTTCTCTGCCCCAAGTTACTGAAGAAGCCTAGGTATCAAGAAAAAAAGTTCAGGACTCTAGAGGCTATCGACTGGACTGAATCCCTCAACTACACATCCAGCAAAAACTCAGCTCAGCACAAAAATTCCCACTGAATTGTATCTTTGGCTTTGTTTCCTTTTTATTCCCTAATCCCTACTTTCAAGGAGTCAGTTTGGTGCAGACGATATTCCATTCTCTATCTCCTGTCTCATCTCGGTCCTGGTTGTTAACATGTGCCCCAGTTTTCATCTGGGAATTTTGCTTTGTGCTAATTCCCTCTTCCTGACCACAAATTTGGAAAATCTACTTCCACTTAGGCTCTATCTCTACTTTAGGAATGCCTATTTCCATTCAGCATCACTAGCCTCCATTATTTTGCTTCATATTTCTTCTATATTGGAAATATTTGCTGTATTCGTGTATGTGTTTGTGTGTATGAGAGTATATAGTGTGACTTACTATCTTTTACTCTAATCTATCTTATTTATCTATCTCAACTACTCTAATAAAAATTATCACTATTCTTGTACTTCACCAAAACAAAAAATAAAAACAAACAAAATATTCTTAAATACTAATCTCCCTTCTTTCCATTATTTTTATCATTTTCACTCTTCCTCAGATATGGTCTCATTAAAAATGGTGCTTTAAACATATTGCCCTCATTATATAAAAAAGAGAATCACTGGTCTTCTCAGTTAGGCTTTGTACTTCCCAAAACAAGTGTATACCATGACCTTAATATTGATACACCTTTTATCTATCATAAAAATAACCTTCCACTGACTGACAATACATTCCTTTCAGTCTCCCATACTACACAGTGTAGGAAGATAAGGCCTACAAGGCCCAGAGATGAGCCAACCTGGAGTCAGCCTGAGGGCCTAGCAAAAGATACTGCCAGACCTCTTAATCTTGCCCAGCCAATGAGGGCAACCATGCAATGTCACAGAATTGGGAGAAAGCCTGTGTACTGGGAGAAGGATATACAAATCTTTCCCCATTGCTGAATAAATGAGTCTGATTTTTGCCTCTTACCTGATTCTGGGTATCTTTGCCATTGACTAGGAAACTTCTCACCCATCTCCCAAAGAGGTTGTAGGTCCCAGCAACAATGCAGTACATAATGCAGCCCATTCCTGAATGAAACCTAATCCAGTTCTACTAAACCTACTCCATAACATGCAAAAATATTTTTGGTAAGAGATTACTTGGATCCATCAGTTGAAGATTAATAATAAAATACACTGGGAAGCACATGAATTTATTAATTAATATAAGTTTACCTGCGAGTAAATAAAATAACAATGCAAAGCATAAAATTTGAGATTATTGCTAAATATTATCACCATAAATATAGAAATAAAAAGAATGATTCTTAGAAATTATCAAATATATGAAGAATAAGTAATGAATATAAAATAACTGTAATAAATGTCAGTAAAAGGCCATAAGCAACTTTTAGCAAATTCAAAATGGTGACACATTGTAAACAGGAGTGAGTGTGAGGTGAAAAACTTCATCCTGTACTGAGTACTGAAAATACCTTAGAAACTTGAGTAAGACACTAAAAGAAATGGATAGGAATGAGGGAGGGTAACGAACGGTTCAGTAGGTAATGAACAGAAGGGCTTGTTCCATCTTCTCATATCTTATGTTTATATGCAGAAGGCAGGGAGTCAATGGAAAGGTCAGGCTGAGGAGGCTAGCTGGTAGGCTGTGATTGATGGGAGAGGGGAAGGCAGGGAGTGCCTTCAGGGGGACATTACTCTTCTTTGAATTCCTAGTTTCTTTCTCAATTCTTGGCTCAAAACAGGAGAATAAATAGTGTTTGAATTAATGGATGAAAGGGTAGAGGCACATCAAAAAGAAAGAATCCCCAATGCAACCATGGAAAATGATAAAAAAAAAAAGCATGGGTGAGCTTATAAAAATGTCTTCCTGATAACAGACAGAGTTAGGGAGATTTTAATATATACTTATTTCCAGAAAACTAGGAGGCATGCTACTTGGTGACAGTGAGGAATGGGCTAAGAGTGGGAGACTGATCAGAGGAAAAGAAATGGCTATAGAGACCTGGAAATAAATACAAAGTAATAAAAAATGTTAAAGATGCATTGACTTTTCCAAATAAAATTTTACAAAAACTTTAGTCAATAAATTTCTATGTAAGTTACAGTGGCCCTTGATTTCTGCCATCAATTGGCTCCAGTACATTTGCTGATATAAATGCTCCAAACTCTCAAGCACACTGCAAAAAATGGCATATCTTGAGATAACCCATACCTATTTTTTTTACATACTTTCAGTCATCTCTATATTACCTGAAACACCAAATTTGGCTCAAATGCTAGGTGCAGCCTGGAGCCTTCAAGGAGGTATTTCCTGTTAGGAGCTGACCATCACCCATCGCCTATCTCAGCCCCTTGAGTAGTCATGAATCTGTGCATTCACCATAGTTCACTAGAGAGAAGTTTCTCTAATGAGGCTAAAAGTAGACTTTTGTATACTTTTTAGGTATGGCTTCTGTTGCTATGAAGAGACAACATGACCATAGAGACTCTCATAACAGAAGACATTTGATAGAGTATCTTACAGTTTCAGAGTTTTAATCCATTATTATCAGGGTGGGACATGGTGACATGCGGGCAGACATGGTGCTGAGGAAGTAGCTGCGAGTTTTTCATCTTTTAGGAGCAACAGAAAGTGGCCTGTCTCTCTAGGAGTAGCTTGAGCATATATGAGACCTCCAAGCCTACCTCCACAGTGACACACAAGACAACATTTATTCTTGTAAGGCCAAACATTCTAATAGTACCACTTCCTTTGAGGGCCATTTTCTTTCAAACTATCATAATGTATAAATATTTAGAAGGTATTTTTTAATGCTATAATTTTTTAGTTAAACAACCGTAGTGACTTTCTTCTTTAGGACCAACAACCTTTGTACTTGTGGAGTTTTTTTGTTTTGTTTTGTTTTGTTTTGTCTTGTTTTTTTTTTACTGTGAAGCAGGCTTTAAATACATCTAAGAGTTATTGGTTAACACCATAAAAGAAGTTATGCCAGTGTGTTGCATTGGTGGACACATCTTACATGGCAGATTGTCATTATAGTTCATAAAATTGGATGCTTAATAAGACAGATGTCTCCCTACCCAATGTCTTGTATAGCATATTTTTGCACTTTGAAATCTCATAGGGTTAGAAAGGCAGACATTGTGTGTTTTGTCTTATGTGGATCCTAGCTTTGAATCTTTTAGATGTATTTATTTACCTCGGAATGTCAATAGAAGACAGGAAACTGGAAAGGGGCTGTGGTGAAGTGGCTTCTTGAACTAGGCAATGGTGGGGAGCTAGAAAACACACTAGAGAACACATATGGCATGGAAATAGAGAAAGAGACCGCTAGGGATAGAAATCATAAGTGGGTGGGAAGAGAACAGAGAGAGAAAGGAAGAGTCAACTAAAACAAAATGCATATGAAAAACCATATTCAAATTGCAAACCATTTTTAAAAATTGCTTAAAGTAAGAGTTATATTTAGGAATATGCATGTATAACATTAACATATAGATTTGTCACAACAATTAATGAATAAAGATTCCATGAGTTTAAAAGGGAGCAAGGCAGTGTATATGGGAGGGATTGGAGGGAGACATGGGAAAGAGGAAATGACATGATTATATTATAAACTTCAAAAACAGAACTAATAAAAATAGAGTTGGAAAGGAGATATTCTGAATGTTCAGATTATCTTTTTCTATAAACGATTGGCAAGAATAAACAATCACTATACCAGGTGCATGATGCATGTATGGTATATGTATGGTGTATTATGTATGGTGGAACATAGATTCTCAGAGCACTCCCCATGGGAAAAAAATATATATTCTTGACTTCTCTCTTAGTTGCTCACCAAACTAAATGATAAGAACCTTCTGCTGAAGATACTACGCCCTTCGACTCCAATATGTAGAGAAATCTTTCTGGGACTGAGTTGGAAACTTCCTTTCAGCACTTTTGTTGTATTTCATAGCTTTTATTACATGTGAAAACTTTGTATGTATATAATGTTTTTTGAATAGTCTTACCTCTGGCATCCTCTCACACCCTCCCACATCTTTATGTCCTCACTCCTCCATACATACTCTTTCTGCACATTTATATCTTTATGCTTTATGACTCATTGACTTTAACCAAGGCCATCTGTATATAACATCCCCTCTTGAATTCAGGGAATATCAATAAAGGAAATGTGGAAATAATGTAACAGTTATTTCCACAGGCAAGAAGGACTGCAAAGTGCCATCTTCTGGGTATAATACAGCCATTGCCATCACAAGCTACCAGCAGCTAAGGCTGCTTGTGGTGGGCCTGCCAACAGTCAATCTCAGATCTTGGAGATGCTTGCAGGCTTGAAATGCTCCTGGGAAACTCTTAGCTGCTGGTGTTTAGTGAAGGAGATGAGCCATTGTTTTCAGCTGAATATCTACTGAAGAGCAATTCAAGTTCCAGTGTATATTTCCAAGCACTTATACCATAGATAGGAGGCATCATTGTGTCATTTTCTTTTTCTCAATATTGTGTTTGGTTCAGTCATCACAATTCCTTTTCATCTTTTTAAAGTAATATTTCTGTGACATATGGCTCATAGTTTTTAGATTACTTATTTTATCACTTCCTTTTTTTCTCACCTAGTTCTCTCCATCTACCTTTCCCACAAACCTCTTCCATGTCCTTAATTCTCAACTTAGTAGCCTCCTTTTCTTTGATCACTAGATACAAGTATGTGTACATATATATATATATACATATATAAAAATACATTATATACATATATAAACCTTCTGAGTATGTGTTTTGCTGATCATGTGTATATGATTCAGGGCTGATCACTCTGCATTGGACATTCAATAAGGGATCTCATCCCTGAAAGAGGCTAATTTCTCCTTCTCTTACTTGTCTATAGTTTTTATCTAAAGATAGAGCCCCATGAGGTTTTTTTTACCTTTCCATTTTAATATATCCATCGGTATTGACATTATTCTGGTCTTATTTTTCCAGTCATTTGTAGGAAAGACTGTTGGGCAGTGGACTATTGTGGCTCTTCTATCTTTGTGCTTCCAGTTCTACAGTGTTTCCTGAGTTGTAGATGCAGGACCTGTGATGTAGATGCATCTTTTGGGTCTGAACTGTTCGTCTTGGCATTGTATTTTAGTTTAGAGTTTCTGTGGTTGTCTCCATTTGCTATAAATAGAGATGTCTTTGTTGGAGAGTTCTCTTCTCTTTGGGTATAAGGACAAGACCTAGAGTATAGTAAGAATTGTAATAGTCTAAGGAGTGGTGGTAGACTTTTCCCCTAAGTTCCATGACCTCACTATTCCCAGGGAGCTGGCTAAATTTGAAATGGAAGGCATGGTTTCTCTTTCCTTGCCTCAAGTCCAATTAGCTGTTGGTTGCCACAGATTCTGTGAATGCCACATATTTCATCTTGATGCATATGTTGGTTACTCTGTAGGTAATTGTCATGGTTTATAGATGTTGCAGCTGGGTAAAATTGCTTCCCTCCCTTGTCAGCTTTCACAGTATTTTCTGGAGCCATGCAAGATAGACCATAAAAGAAAAAAGAACAGAAAATATTTTCATATCAGTTTCAGCTCAGATCAGTCAAGTTCTATATCCAAAATGGGCAATATCTTCTGCAGCCTGGGCCCGTCCTCAGCCTCTGAGAGGCAACCAAAGGCTGTATCAGTAATCACTATCAACTTGCAAGTCACTTGGCTTACACTGAATCGCCATCGAAATGTGTGTGTTGCTGTTGCTTATAATTTTAGGTATAAAGTAATCTGATTCCTTGAGGCTTTATCAAAGAATCTTGGTACTGTTTGTCAATCCCTTATGCCTCCCTCTGTATTGACCTCTCTTGTTCTTTACTAGTAGGTGCAGCTTTCCTAGTTCCCTTTAAAATCATCAGCCGCATGTGTCCCCCTCCCCCTCCTCAGTTCTGTCATTTCTTCATGTTGGAAACTCACATCTGAGGATTTGCAGCTAGATAGCACAAATGAATATAAGATGCTTGTTATTCTAGGTGTGAAGTTCCTCCCTCAAAAGAATTCTTTCTTAGTCCATTCATTTACCTGAATATGTTGTATAAGGTTTCTGGCCAGCCTTTCTGGCCTAGCCTCGAAGTTTTGACCCACTCTCAGCCCCACTGCCGCTTAGGCCCAAATAATCACACATAGACTTATACTAGTTTTACACTGATTGGCCTAGGGTCCAGGCCTATGGCTTGATCTTTCTCCTTAAACTAACTCATTATTCTTATCCTATTTGGCCCCGTGGCTTGGTATCTTTGCTTAGAGCAGCAATTTAGCTTCTTTCTTCTATGTTTGCTGCCATCTTCTCATTTCATTGTATCCCTGTGGCATCTGTGTCTGGCATCTGCATCTGTTTCTCTTCTACCCAGAGTTTTCCTAGTCTAGTAGTTCCACCTGTACTTCCTGTCTGCCTTCAACCAATCAGCGTTTTTATTAAACTAATAGGCAGGACAATTATTTACAATGGAACATAATACAATCCTACTACATAAATACTTTAATTCATTTTTCTTTACAGAATTTTATTGTATACTATTTTATTGTATATGTCTACAATATTTTCTATAACTGTTCATCTGTTGAGGGACATTTCCTAGCTATTTGTAAATAGGGAAGTGATGAATATTCTTGAGTAAGATTCTGTAGAGAGAGTAGGATATTGAATATTCTGGGCATATTGGGCATATGCCAAGGAGTGCTATAGCTGTGTCATGTGGTAGATTTCCCTCCTTTTTTTGGATCCTCAGCACTGAGTTCTATAGGAGCTTCACTGGTTTTATTCCCATCCCCAGTGAGTAAGTGTTCCTTCTTTTCCAGAATCTTGCCGTCATTTGTGATTGGTTGTTTTGTTCATATTAGCTGTTTTAATTCGGGTAAGAAGAAATCTCATAGCTGCTTTATTATGCACTTCCTAAATTATTGAGGACAATGGAAACTCTGAGTTATTTTTTAGTCATTTTTATTTCTTAATTTAAAAACTCTCTCTGTTTAGTGTCCTAGTCCCATTTAAAAAAAAAAAGTAGGTGGGGTCATTTTTTCTTGAATTTCTTTTTACGTTTTTTTTGTTTTGTTTTGTTTGTGGTTTTTTTTTTTTTGCTGGTATCTAAATTTTAATATGTATTCTGCAATCTTTTGTTCTTTATTTAATTATTATTTAATTATTATCCTTTTCTTAGGTGGATAAAAATTTTTCTTTTTAGCCTACCTGGTCACTTAAAATAAATAAAACAATGTAATGCTTTTTTTAAAATCTAATTTGGCTTAGTAATAAATGGTAGTATGAACAGAAGTAACAAGAAAAATTATTAACCTCTACAGAGAATCAGTAAAGGTGGAACTCCCCCCCACCACATAGTCTTTTAAAGCAGCTGCCACAGAATCACAGATTTCTGCTGCTTTGGGAAAGTCATCAACAGCTGGAATGGGAAAGAGAGGAAAGTGTCCTGGTGTCTGAGCACCCTCAGAGCTATTTCCTTACCTTACCTACCACTTTTGACAAGGCATGCCATTGTTCTGCCAAAGTTCCTAGACCATTAGCTGTCAACATTTTCTTTACAAGATTCTCCCTTTGATGTTGAATGAATGTACAGTGAGGTAGGAGCCAGCTCTGCTCTAAATCTGAGGACAGTAGCATCCAGCTGGTGGAATAATACTTCTCAGCTTGTCTCCATCTGAACTCTGATCAACCACAGGAACCTCTGAAACAACATGAAGTTTAGAAGGACTGGACTCTGGATGAAAGTGAAAGAAAGTGAATCCTGGCTCTTTTCCTATCTGAAGTGTGACAATGAGAATAATTCTGCTCATCATCTTTCCACTTGTAACAATAGCCACATGTTAGAGCTATTAAGAGAACTCTACAATAGAAATGACATAACACACTGTCTAGTACACCCATCACTTAATATAAACATGTCTAAAATTGTCTATTTTTATTCATTTAATTTTAAAATTCTCTAGTCTCTTTGGGTTTCTGTTGTTTGTTTGTTCTGATTTGTTTTTAAAGAAGGAGGAGAATGAGAGAAGCAGCAGCAGCTGAGTTCTTTGAAGACATGACAGAAATGCCCAGGAAATCACTTATTCAGTAACAATGCTTTCACTTCAAACTGCAAATCAGGTTTTAAATTCTCGAATGACTTACAAGGTTGTTTATTTGTTTGTTTTGTTTTTTTGTTTTGTTTTTGATAAAATGATTTCTTTTCATCCCAAGTTTTGTGCCTTGTGAAACTAAATAGTTTGGATCCTGTGGGTTTTCTACCTAAAGGATTCAGAGAATCAAATACTGGCCTCCAGAAAAACTTCATTTTTCCCCTGTATTGTGAGACAGGGTCTCAGTATGTAACCCATGCTGGCCTGGATATCACAACATAGACAAGGCTGGTTTTAGAGTCACAGAGCTCTGATATCTCTGCCTCCCATGTGCCAGAATTAAAGCCGTGTGCCAGAACAGCCACCAGCAGTATTTTAGCTATTGAAAGCAGTGCTTTTCTCCACAGTGAGCTTGTTTATCATCCATTCACTAGAGAAAGACAATTATCTAAGTAATTTTAGTAACCTCATTTCACTGACAGGAATATGCTATTTCTTTAGAGTTTGTTTGAAAAGAATTACACACATAGTTTACATTTAATCCTTTTTTTTCTTTGAGCCTGTGAGCTTTAGAGAAAATATAATCTTTGTTAGATCATTGATATCAAAATAAAAAAACTAAACCATACCTTCAGAAGATCTGTTAGATATTTTTGGAATCATATAAATTTACATTCTAATTCATATTTTATCCAGAAAGATTTTAATTTATTTTACTACTACTCTGATACTATGTTAGGTTTTTTGGTGAATAATAGTTTTTATTTTATGTGATAACATTCACAAGTTATTCTTTATGTCATTTGTGTCACTTTTTTATATTTCTAAAATACATGCTTCTATTTCACATCTTATATATTTTTGTGGAAACAGTATAGTTACTGTAGCATGACATCTTGTTTATTCTTATCCATAAATGATTACTGAAGCATTTTGTCTTGGTTACTTTAAAATAGTTGTCAGATAATTCTAACATTCTTGACATCTCCAGTGGGCATCTTTAGCTCCATAAGATGCCACTCTACAAAGATGTTGAGATTTCCTCAGAAGATGAACTATCTTATGTTAGTATCATGTGTTCACTTCAAATTTCTCCCTTTAGTGAAGGATCATAAACTAACTTACTTTTACATTATTTTCAAGTTCTGGATCTCCACCAAGTCTATGTTCCTTATTACATTTTTAAAAAATTCTCCTTTTTCTACCTCTGCTGTATTTTCTAGGGATTTAACCTGCTTTGCACTGAAAGTTACAGAGAAATAATTGTGTCTTCTGTACTTGAAAACAGAATTATCTCTTTCACAGAGTCAACATCTGTTCTTTCATAATTTAAACACACTTTACAAAGTAAACATGTAAAATGTACTTTCTTTGAAGGACTATTTCATCATCCTGAATTTGACTCAGAAATCTACCAGAAAGATGCAATCTTCCACGCTTTGATCAATGTTTTGTAAAAGATAAACATGAAAAATGCAAAGAATATTGGACTTAGGAGAAAAACTTGTGAGGGACAACAAAGAGAATCGGCTATCACGCAGAACCTGGTGCTCATTTTTATTCTCCAATCAAACATGCTTCAGTTTGCTTCTACTCTTGCTTTTCTGATCATGGATTGTAAAACATACGTCAGAGTAGGAAATGAAGTAGAATTTCATCATATAGTTGAGTTGTAAGAAAGTGTTAGGCATGAAGAAAAATGATTCTGAGTGTGAAGCAGTGTGCTTGATTCCTTTCTTAATTTTTATTTTTGGAAATATTGTGGAGCTTATAACAGAAAATTGGTTATTTACAAAGATTAGACTTTAATTAATAAGCTTTCTTTTTCCGTCCTGTTTCCTGAGCTTTTAATCACTGATTTATGTGGTAATCCCTAAAAGAATTTATCTGGAAAAAAAATGGTTTTTGGTGTGTGAACAAATAATGTACATTCACTCACAATCTAATAACATTACACATGTCAAATATTTTTTAAAGTCTCTCTTAACTGAACAGACTTTTGCCTATAAAATAGTCTTCCAGACCTCAGAACTCTGCTGAATAAACAGAACTGGATTATACACCAATTTAATAACTTGCTCAAACTTGAACTTTTTTTGAATACTGGAATTGAATGTTTTCATCAGATTTGAGAATGCTCCTGGCAATAGAAAATGAAACAATTTTTTTGGCTTGTATTTTAGCCTGGTTTTATTATAGAAGTTGGACAGGTTTTTTCCATTGCTGGCATTAGAGTTGATGTGTATCATTTGTTTCAATACATTTCAAGCACCTTAGCTGTAATAACTCTTTATATCAAATATAAGACCAGACGGAAATCAGTGTTTCTTTACAGTTAAACTTTGGCTTTTGGCATTTCTATGTGAAAAGGACCATTTTGCTTATAAAATTATGTATTAATCTCAATTATTGCCCATGAGATTAAAAAAATGTGTAAAAGAAGTTTGTGAAAAAAATTATTTTTAAGACACAAATTGACTAAGAGTTGGAGTGACTCTAACTTTCAACAAGCGGCAGAAGGAAGTCTGTCATTAAACAATCAGTTGGGCAATACCATGTTTAACTATCTTCATTGTTTGGTTTTAATTATATATTTGTATCAGGAAACTGAGTCACATCCTCTGCATATGATCTAAAATTAATCTCAAGTCTAAGGATACTTGTTGTCAAACAGTAAGTACTACATAGCAAAAAATAAAATAAAAGGTGTCTGCCCACACTATACAATTGCTCCAAATAGCTTCTTTTTGCTTATTAGAAAGGCTTTTTATTTTAACTAAAAGTAAAACAATAAAAAAGCAAAATAAAGTTATGAGTCCTAGTATGATGTGTCAAAGCTTTCCTATCAAACATCTCACTCTTCCATTGTATCAATTTTGTATCAATATAATGTCAAACTGAGAGAGAAATATGATTCAGACAAAAACAATTTTAAAATACTTCTCATTTTCTTTAGAGAATTGTCTATGTTTTATGGCTTGTTTACTAGTGTTAATATTGATTAGAAACATCATAGGTCATAAATTAAAACTTTTAGAAACCCAAGGTGACATTAATTGCTAATTTTCTAACTAACAATAAAGACAAGAGCAGATGACAAAGTTCTGTAACTATGGAAATAGAGAAGAATGATACTGAAAGGAACCTAGAGCATCCAGTCTGTATGGGGTGCTCACTCCCGAGAATCTCTGCAGTCTATGCGCAACCCCTAGTAAGATGACACTGTGGAGTCTGGTTTTTAAATACAGCCGTGAGTGCAAGACACTTCCCTTACTCTATCATAGGTTGAAAAGTGTTTGCATTTTTATTGATCCTCACTAATAAAGGATTTAAAGAGCAATGGTTCCTAGTTTTAGTGAACTATTATTCAGAAATTCTAGTTCTCTCTAGGCATGTAAGAATAACAAATAAGCGAGAGTCACTATGAATTATATATATGTATGTGTACATATATAAATATGAATATTGGACATAGAGATATATGTGTACATATATATATATATGAATATTGGACATAGAGTAAAGAAATGACCTTAGCTTCATAGTGTAATTAATTAGTATATCCAGGCTATAATTCTGATGCAACACTGTAGCTACTATTAAAACATCACTTAATTGAAGCAGAGAAAAGTCTATTACCAAGGAAGCCTGTCCTTTTATTGCAGAAGACTGATTGAGATTTTCTAATTAAATAAAGTTCTCCCCATAAAGATTTATTCATTGGCTTTTGTTTGTGTTACCTAAAACTATGCCATCTTTCGTAATTAACATTTGTCCCATGTGATTACATAAGTATGGATTTTAACTAATTAAAATGGAATGGAGCAACATTTCATCTTATTTCTTCAGACATGCTAGTCTCTTAGCAAGTATTTAATAACCATATATGAACAGTTCCTATTTTCATGGATATCATGGAGGACATCTTTACCTTTGCACAAGTTGTATTGCTCATTAAAGCAAGAATAAAACATCAAACTTACATTTATCAGTGTTCTTTTAATATGATAATGCATTGTCTTTTTGGTTTTTAACTTTTAAATCAAGTCACAAATCACTTTAATTTAGAAAAAAATTAACCATCATCTTCCTGCTTCATGTTTTACTCTGGACTTCATGAGGCTTTCATTTAGTTAAGAGAGATTGCCAAGAATGAACAAACTGAGAAAAATAGCCATATGGAATAAACAAAATTTTCTGTTTTAAATGTTAATATGTATTGCAGAAATGAATATATAAGATAATTGAGTATGAAAGTTTTTTTTTGAGTGCCAAGAATAAACATCATTGACAGCATTTTAATTGAGAATACTAAAGAATGAGGGAATTAACCATAGTCCTAGGGAAGTGTGTTTCTGCAGAAGTGAGCATGCCAAGGGGTAAAATGTCCAAGGTGACTAAGCCATAGAAAATAAGTTATTAGTAGAGACCACTGTCACATGAGAAATGCTGGTGAATGCATGCTGCTTTGGAGAGTCTGGTAAGGACCTTGCAGGACCACTGTAGATTCTTGACATGAGAAATAAAATTTTCTGGTTTGTTCTGTTAAAGTACTAAGACAAGACTTTCAGCAGGAGTGGGCTGAGTATAGAAAAGCAAATTGTGGGGTTCCATGGCTGGTAAAGTCACTTCCTGACCCTCTCATCCTGAATTTCCACTGTGTCTTCCACTTAGTAATATTCCTTATCAGTGCCCCTTTGAAATGTGGTTCTAATAATAGAACACAATGTCCCAATGATGCCACAGGAGATACTCAAGAGACAATTCTTTCTCGTGATCTGAATACCATTGTTCCACTTCTGCTGTTTCCTAAATAATATAAGTTATCATTGAGAAGTTAAATATACATCTATGTTTATCTTTCTAAAATTTCATTCTGATTATTTTAGCTTAATGTTTAATATTTCCTGCCTCACTTAAAATATATTTGTAGTGTGTAATAGCTCCATCCTTTCACCCACATTTTCAATCTATTTCTTCATAAGGAAGAGACAAGAGTAGAGAATTTTGAATTTTACTGCCTGGTATCAAAATTAATCATGAAAGAACTGTGATGTGCTTTTCCTAAGTTAATGCTGAATCATTACTTAATTCTCACTGAGTACAATTAAGTTAGAAAATCATTCATGTTATTTTTCTTTCAACATGGTTCTAGAACAGATGGCCCAGTGAATGAGTCTCACACATAACCAACTGAACATATTAGTCAACTGTAAAGAAAAATAAAATTGTGAAAGTTGCAGATAGAAAAGTTGGAAAACAAATTATACTGAGGAAGGTCACCGGGATCCCAAAGAAAAACACCACTTTTTCTATTTGTGGCTTCAAATTTCAAATTCTTTGTTTTGTATGTTGAGTTGGGATGCATATGGATGTTTGGAAAATAGAAATGAGACATTATGGGGCATGGCAAAGAAGGTTCTATGACAGAACTGAGTTAAATGATGGGAGAGAAGTTGATTACTAGACCCCGAAAGGTTCAAGCATGTAGTAGATGGAAGGGGTTAGGGAAACATGTGGACAAGGAACAGGTAATCAAAATGAAGAGTGTATGACCATGCAAATCAAGTAAAATTGTTAAGGAATAATGTAATACATGTCTCATAAAAGATTACGACAAGAAATACTGCAAGTTAAAGTTTAAGTGATAATTTTAGAATGAATGAGGTTTCAAAGGAAGGGTAGGAAGAGGTACCAAACTGAAGGATATTACACTCTTGTGTAAGCTAACCAGACAAATAAACAAAACTTATGGAGAGACAACCTCTATTTAAATTGTCTTTTTTTATGCTCAAGACACTGGTTACATCTTTTTTAGAAAATATAGTCCTTGTTTTCCATGTATTTCCTTGCTCTCCCTCCCTTCCCCTTCCAATCCCTCCTGTCTGCCTACAGCCTACCTCCTCCCCACCCTCCTATCCCCTCCCTCGAAAGGAAATAAGTCCCAAGGTGGATCAACTCAGTATCCACTCCAGGCAGATCCGATTTCCTCATCCTAATGTCATGACTGTGTTAGGTGTTCCTCTGGAGAGAATGGGCTCCAAAGTGTCAGTCCATGCACAGAAACACAGTCTGATCCCTCCCCTCGAGGCTCCACATACTGCCCATGTCAGTGGACAGTTGCCTATCCTTGGTGTGCCTAGTTCCTTTTCTTGAAGTTCCCCAGTGGTTGTTCTTAATTCAGTGAGCTCCACAGAGCTCCAGCCAGCCTTCACTGTGGGAATTTTCCTAATAAGGACCTATCCCCTTGCTCAGATAGACTCTTCTCCTTGTTCCCTGCTGGACCAGGAGCTCAGCCTAGTGCTTAGCCATGTATCCCTGCCTCCACCTCTATTCATTGTTGGATGTAAGATCTGTGATGGCACTTGGGGTGGCTATTTATTTGATTATAGGGGAAGTCTTGTCTAGGCAACACCTTCACTATTGGTTAGTGAACTAAGCAGGGACATCCTGTGAGTTCTTGTAGATGATCTCAGCACCTGACCTTTTTCTAACTCCATATTGGCTTTCTTTATTAAGAACTCCATCTCTTTTTTTCCCTCCATGTTGCTACATCTTTACACATTCAGTAAGATCTTGTTCTTGTGAGTACTTGCAAGTAATATGTAAGGAATTAACACCCTCTGTGGCTCAGAAATTTAGAAAACTGCTTTGGAGCATTCAGCTATGAAGGTATGTTCTGGTTACACTGATTTTTGACCAAGTGTCTGTCTGTCTATCTATCTATCTATCTATCTATCTATCTATCTATCTATCTATCTATCTATCTGTCTATCTATCTATCTGCCTAGCTATCTATCTACATATACTATATATATATATGTATAATTTTTAAAGGAAAGACCTTGGACAGAGGAACCTCTAAAATGTGAACAATGTTACTAACAAATGATATGGCCCAGTAAATAAAATCTCTGAGTCAGGCAAATTTGATTAGGGAGGCCACAGAGGCACTTCAAATAATTGCTACTACTCTTGGTTGATCACCAAAACTAGACAGTATACACTTTGGTTATAGGACAAAAAACAATTGATCTATAGTTGATCAGAAACTCTGTTTCTCCCTCCCTCCCTCCCTCCCTCCCTCCGTCCCTCCCTCCCTCCTTCCCTCCGTCCCTCTCTCCCTCCCTCTCTCTTCCCTCCCATCTCTCTCCCTCTGCAGTCTAGCTTTCAGAGTTCTGGAAGATGCTGTGTAGTTTGCTAGAGAAGAGAGGACATCAAGAGTCTACCACAGTATTGGTCCCTGCAGGTTACAGTACCCACTTACCAAGCACTTGCGCCTACAGATGCAATAGTGACAAGATTGTGAGGGAGTAACCACCTGCCCTCTGATTAGGCGTGAGGCCTGTTCTACAGTGGGGAATCCATGCCTCATCCTACAAACAAGAAAAACAAAAGGGGGTCACAGCCTTGAGGAGGGAACCCACTGTTGCTTTGCCACATGTCTGTGTTCTCAGATTACCTTCTGAACATTTGTGTTTATATCTGTAGATTTCTGCCACTGCAGTCAAACTCGGGCAGAGAAGCATCTGTTCCAGTGCTGCCATTAAAGAGCTCGACTGTTCAGCCCTGAATGGGACATTTGTATCAGCCTGTTCTCCCCACACCCAACATCTCAGAAGTGGGAAGAGAAAGAATGTAAAGCCAGAGATGGGGGTAGTTATGAGAAGCTCTGCTTTCCAGATGTGACCTAGCTATGAGTACCTGAATTAGCAGTAGCTGTAGTTGCCTGCACTAGTCCTGAATAAGATCAAGTTATCAAAATTCTAGCCTGGAGTGAGAAAGGGATACCGAGGTTACCCCATAGATGACGTTGGTGGCTGCTAGTGGAGGGACTCATGGTTGCTCATGAGCAGTGGATAACCTCATGCCTATGCCTATATGGGACAGTAAAAACCAGATTCAGTAGATAAAATAAATATAAAAATACATGCAATCATACATAAATACATGCAGAAACAAATGATGTTGGGAAGAGAATATGTTGGAAAGAACCTGGGCAAAGTTGGAGGGGAATGCTAGGTGAAAAGCATGAATAAGATACCTTGTACACATGCATAGAATTCTCAAATAATAAATTAACATGTCATTTATAAAAATAATTGTGAAAAGTATAATTGTGAATGGAGTTGGTGAGACCTAGAGAATATCAATAGCTTTACATTCTGGGATGGCCCATTAAAAATGATTTATTTAGCTTATTTTTGTATTTCAAGTACTTAGAACCATGTTTTTTATATTCCAGGTAATCAGTATTGGTAGAATTCATGAATAAATTATTCTATATGTGGGGACTATTTTTTTAAAAAAATATTTACTTTATTAACTACTTATGAAAATCCATGAAGTCACTGGAGAAAATCATGTCAAATGCAATAGTTCTTATTATTTTTAAATAAAATGCCATGATTTACTCTTCAGTTTGAAAAAACTTAACTGTATACCTTTATGAGACATATAATAATCATGATTCATTACTACAACATAGAATGATTAAATCTAGTCAGCTAACTTACTCATAACCACAAATACCTAACATTTTGTGTGAGTCCTTTGGAATTTAGCATTGGGTCTTCTGAAACAGGTAATTATCTATTATTACGTACATCATGCTGAGAAATAGCAAAAGTATTTTTCTGTTGAAATATTATGTTAGAAGCTCTAACTATCATCTCGGCTTCACTTCCCTCCATGCTCTGTAGCCACCAGGCTGCCCTCCATTTCCCTGACCTCACTTGATTTAGGTCCATATATGAGTGAGAACATGTAGCATTTGACTTTCCATGTTGGTATATTCTCCAGTGCCATGAAAGTCACTGCAAATGATACAATTTCCCTCTGTCTTGAAGCTACACAATGTTGGATTGTATATACATTGGTACATTCTTCAGTTGATAGACCTGTGCCTGGTCTCCTATCTCAATCCTTGTCAATAGTGCTTATGTGAACACGGAAATGCAGACATCACTTTAAAGTCCAAATTTTATTTCTTGTGAATCTACATTGATTACTGGGATTTTTAAGATCACAAGATCTCTTCACTTTTAATTTCTGAGGAGTATCTGCTGTTTTCATAAAATCTTTGATAAATGAAATATCTACTAAGCATATGTATGGTTTCCTTTGTCTTCACACAGCCTCACCAACAAGTGTCATTGTGTCCTTTTTTGTTTGTTTTTAAGTACAACCATGCTGACAGGTGTGAGATGATATCTCATGATGGTTTTATGTTTATTTCCTATTGGTTACTCATGCTGAAATTTATTTTCATTTATTAGCCTTTTGTGAATTACTTAGACACATTTTAAAATTGTGTTTCTATATTTCCTGTTGAATTGTTAACTCATGTATGTATTTGGAGGTCTAGATCCCTTACTGGATAGATAGCTAACAAGTATTTCTAAGTGACCCAGAGGTTGTTGCCTCTTGGAAGCCTGCTTTGCTCTGAAGGGAGAGGGAAGGGGAGGGGCCTTGGGGAGAGGGGAGGTGGGAGGTAGGGATGAGCTTGGAGGGGGGAGAGGGGAGGTGGGAGGTAGGGATGAGCTGGGAGGAGTGAGGGGAAAGAAGCAATAAAGAGTAAAATAAAAATGTTAAATTTTATAATTTCTCTTTGAAGGTAAAAAATCTACTTGGCTTCTTATCATTAACAAAACCCATGATTATTCACAAAACCAATATAACAGTGGCTACAAGAGAAATGGAAGCATAGCTCTTAATTTACCTGTAGATGTTATCATTTTTATGCACATTTCAGCAGCTATAAATCAAAACTGTAATTTCACTTGATTATTTTTTTGTAATTTTTCTAGTTATTTAAGGTGAGTTTCAAGAACATAGATTTTTGAAGATGAAAATGTAAATTAGAGATTCATTTGACTTTCAGTTTGGGTCCAATATTATGAAAATAAAATGAATGTAAGTAGTTTTATATCCATTGTAAATTATTCTGTATTCTTAGCTATAACAGATGTGGAGAAGAAGGTATCTGTCTATTAGAACATGAACAAGTCAATTGAAAGGTCAAGTTATATCAATAAATAAAAAGACCAAGCAAGTTTTTTAGATAATGACCAGATTCTGTAACATTAATAAGTTTCCGCCATGAAAAATCTATTAGTCCTGGTCATGAGTTCCAAATGTAATGCAAGCATGATTTGGTCAGAAAGAGAATGATATATTGCTATTGGCATTTAGTTATTCATATTTGAAAATTTAGAGAACAGAATTCAACTCTTTTTTATTGTATCTGAGATTTTTATGAAAAAAATAAAATTTTGTGTTTTAAACCTGCTTTAACTGACTTGAGTAGCTATGTCCTGCATTCATCTATTGAAAAGTATTATCTTTCTTATTTATGGATCAGAAAGGGCACAAATTACATGTGCAGATCTAATGAGATTTCTAGCAAAGGTAAAAATGTTAGGTGAGTTTTAATCAGAAATATTTAATGCATTTTTTGATAGAAATAGTAAAGACAGTGATGCTAACAGGGATGAACACAAACCCTTTATGATTTGATGACATCTCATTTTACTTCACTTATGATGGCTCCAATAGAATCTTCACTGAATAAAGTGAATTACAATTTTAATTGGCAAATACTATTCACATGTACTTAATATTACACAAATAGAGCTTCTGTATAACACATACTCATAAATTGAAGATTTAATGAAGATAATGTGTGCTCACAATTTTGTATGTTTGAACATACATTAATAGCATAAAAACCAAAACCTTTTATCTCACTGAAATTGTTTGACTAGAAAACTGCAGAGGGATATTTTAAGATGTTGATGGTTCTTCATCTTTGCCACAAAAGCTTTAAAACTTGGACTTGTGTATCTCACAAGAATATTTTTACAGAACACTTACAAAATTTGAAGCAAATAAAAGGGTTTATTAAGACATATTTAACTAGCATAAAACTGAAAAAATAAACCTCATACACCTAGATAGCTAATATGAATGCCACTAGGATGTTCAAATTAAATAAAAAATCAAATCTTTCTTGTACTCAAGATACACTTATAAAATCAATGTCATTCTGAATTGTATGCAAACTGATATGTGTATAACAGAAATCATTACTATATGATATAAAGGAGAAATTCATTTTAAAAGCATAATTTAGTATGAGTTTTATTAATTATTACTAATAGAAGTTATGATTACCAAAGAATAGAATCACATACAGACTCTAGCTTTTTAAATCCCACAATATATATTCTCTTAAAAACAAAATAAGAAGTTTATTTGCCATAATTCCAAAACATATATCACAAAAACATGAAAAATATTGGACAGTGAGTATACACCTTGACATTTACTAATGTTGGGGGAAACGTAATTCAATTGCTAATCATAAATAACAATTATAGTACTAAGTTTGAAAAAGTGTCTTAATATTCAGACTTAAAGCAAATAAAGTATTATTGGTAATTAGTCAGTTTTAAAAAAGAAAGCAATGGAAGTGATAATTATAAGTCACCAAAGGCTGCTTAATAAAATTTCTCAGAAGATGCTGGAATAAAATGTGTGTTTTACACACAAATAGAGTGTGCTTGTGAACCATGAAGAAACAAAAGAATAAGTGAGCATGTATATAAGTTGTGTTTAAAAAAATTTGAACCATTAGCTTACATAACTGATGATTAGTTTTCATGCTTTAGTGCTAAAAGAACAAATTGTGATATCATACTGTGAAATTCTATTTCCATTAGTGTACACAGAAAACACACACAGCTCAATAGTGTATGTAAAATTAGTGGAAAGGTTCACATCATTAAGAATAAACTGTAAATTTCTGAAATTTTCCCTAGCACCATGACTTTCTTCCTAACCCTATGACTTTCTTCCTAACCCCATGACTCTCTCCATCAAGATAACTCTTCACTGCTCTCCCCCTCCCTCTCTCCCCAAGCTTGACCATCCCGTTCCCTCATGTTCTCATCCCCATCTCCTCCCCTCTACTGATCCTCCTCCTGGCCCCCCAGTTTTCTCTGGAGATTTCATCTATTTCCCCTTCCCAGGGCAATCCACATGTTCCTCTCGGGGTCCTGATTGTTACTTAGGCTTCTCTGGAGTTTGGATTATAGTCTGGTTATCCTTTGCTTTACATCTACTATCCACTTCTGAGAGAGTACATACCATGTTTGTCTTTCTGAGTCTTGGTTACCTCAATAAAGATGATATTTTCTAGTTCCATCCATTTGTCTGCAAATTTCATAATGTTATTGTTATTTACAGCTGCATAATAATCTATTGAGTATATGCACCACATTTTGTTTATCTATTCTTTGGCTGAGGGGCATCTAGGTTGTTTCCATGGTCTAGTTATTATAAATAATGCTGCTATTAACATAGTTGAGAAAGTGTCCTTCTTACATAATTGAAAATTCCTTGGGTATATTCACAAGAGTGTTATCATTGAGTCTTGTGCAGATTGATCCCTTCTGAGAAGTCACCGCACTGGTTTCCAGAGTAGCTGCACCAGAATATACTCCCCCCAACAGTGTAGAAGTATTCCCTTTACTACACATCTTCTCAAGCATTTAGCAATAGTGGAGAGAGTGCCTAAACTGGTCTTCCTCTGTAGTAAAATTGGTTTATACCCTACCTGTCTTCTTAGAGCTTTCATCCAGTAACTGATGGAAGCAGATGCAAACATCTACAGTGAAGCACTAGGCTGAGCTCTGGAAGTTCAGGCAGAGAGAAGAAGGAGGGATTACATGAGTAGAAGTATGGGGAGGTGTCATGATCATGATGGAGATATCTACAGAGACAACTGAACTAAGCTCATGAAAACTCACAAACTCTAGACCAATAGCTGTGGAGCCTGTATGGGACCAAACTAGTCTCTCTCCATGCAGAAGACAGTTATAAAGCTTCATCTGTTTGAGAGACCCTTGGGAGTGGGATCAATATTTATCCCTAGTATATGAGATGGCATTTTTGGAGCCCTGCCCTATGGTGAGCTGTCTTGCCCAGCCTTGTTGTAGCAGGGAGGGTCTTGGTCCTCTCTCAACTGAATGCACCAGGCTTTGATGAATCCCTACTCTTTTGGAGGAGTGAATGGGGTGGGGTCCAGAGGAAGGTTGGAGAGGGAGAGGAGGAGAAGGTGGATTTGTAGTTGGTATGTAGCATGAATATTTTTATAAAAGAATAAACTATAAGCTGATGAAATAGCTATATATATGTATATATTCTGTATAAAGATATATTTATTTATTAAAGGAACATTATTAGATTTCTATAGTGCAGTAGCAATAAGATATATCACCAAGGGAGCAAACAAATACCAGCTATTCACAGAAATAAAAATTAAGTTACAATAAGAAAACACTGAAAATCTTCAACACATAATACACAGAGTAATGCAAGTAAAATTTCTAATTTAGATTTATTATAAATATTTAAATTCTGAGTAGAGAAATAATTTCTCTGTTCTTTCTATTTAACAAAATTTTAAATTTCAGAGATGAATTACCCATATAACCTTAAAAAAACACTGAACTGTAAACTAATTTAAAAATCTAGTTTAATAAATCATGCTTTGAAAATATTTGCCTTTGATTTCCTTTTGTTTATGAAAACTTAACAAATTTTTAAAAATACTATACATGTAGTTCTGTCACAATGATGTGTGCCATGTTTATTCTAGAACGAGTCTCTCTTCATCAGCACAGTCCAGTAGAGAGTATTTTTATGGCTAGTTTTCTCATCCCAGGATTTCTTCTTCACTTTAGGATCTTCTGTTGCTTCATATAATCTTTAGGATATTTTCTCTACTTCACTGGAAATGATCACAGAAGGGTGATAAGACTTACTCTAATGGTATACAGCACTTTAGATGGTTAAATATCTCCTAATATTTGAAAGAATATATGCCAAGAAGCAACGAATACTTAAGAACACAGCCATATTAAATCATATACATGATAAATCTTATCTTTCTGCATACACACTGGGTATACAGTTACATATATATTTAGTATACAGTTAGAAACAATAAACTAGCAATGATACAAATGGAATAATTTAAACATGCTATTATCTAAGTATTTTAAAGTGGCAAATGGCTTATCTCTGTAGGTTCTCATTTGATGTTCCTAGTAACTGAAAGTATGTCAAGTAAATACAGGAGTTTATATAAACATGTTATATAAACATGTTAACAGTATGAATTTCTTCCACCCATAGCCTGAGGCTGTCTTCCTGTGTATTTGTCTCTTTCAATATCTTACGTTAGCATTTTATAGCCTCAGAATACAGACCTTTTGCATTCCTTCTTAAATTTATTCCTATAAATTTTATAACATTTACAAATGAAGTCAGTCCTTAGCTTCTTTTTGTATAGTGTATTTTACCTAGTTTTGGTATCTTTTGCAATTTTACTTTTTTTTTTATCAATTCTCACAAGATTTGACACAGTCTTTCATACAAATATCTAACTTTTTTACATCATGACACAATATTGTCATCTACAAAGTTCATACCCAAGAACTGCTAAATGTTTTAGGTAGGTTTATAATTTTGTACTAGCACACATTCCTAACTTCTCTGGGATCTATGCAACCCGTGTTACACTTGATAGAGTAGTCTATATACAATGTCATATATAGCATCAGTAAAGGACATTTTCACTACCTTTTTTTCCTATTAGTTTGGGCACCTGCTATTTCTATGTCTTGCCTACTTATTCTGGGGACAATATCTAGCATGTTGGTGAAAATAAGTGAAGAGAGTGAGCAGCATTATCTTGTCCCAGGTGTTATGAAAAAAAAAATGATCCATTTCTCATTATGGAAGAGAATTTTCACCATGAACTTTTCATATACAAGCTTTTTACAGAGAGATACATATTCTCTACCTATAACTATCAGAGATCATAGCAGATTTTATCAAATGCTTGTTCTGTGCCTACAAAGGAGACACTGGCAATTGTCCTTCATGCTAATAAGATGCATTAGTGTCAGTTACTCTTTTTACTGCTGCAACACAAAACATAAAACATAACTTGTCATAGTACACGGTGAAAAGTTAAAGGGTAAAGATTGTCAGAGTATGGATAACATGGGAGCAGAAGAGCTCTACAACTGGCAATATTTCATCTCCAGTCAGAAAGAAAAATAGTGAATATTGAGGCGTAATGTTTTTTCTCCTATTTATTCAGCCAATGACCCAAACATATGGAAGCAAAAGAGACTTCAAAGCCCACCACCATATTTAGGGTGAGTGATGGTTTGAAACAAAATGGCCCCCTAAGGAAGTGGTTCTATTAGGAGGTATGGCCTTGTTGACGGAAGTGCATTACTTTGAGGATAGGCTTTGAAGTTTCTTTTTCTCAAGCTTTGCTCTATATGACATTCAGTTCACTTCCTGTTGCCTTTTGATCAAGATGAAGCTAACATCACATTTGCTGGCACATAACAATGCCTCACTGTCATGATAGTAATTATTAAACTTCTGAAACTGTGAGCTAGGCAAAATTAAATGCTTTTCTCTATAAAGAGTTGTCATCGTCATGGTTTCTTTTCACAGTAATGGAAACTCTAACCAAGACAGAAATTGGTACTTGGGAGTGGAGTATTGCCATGACAGGCTAGACCATGCTTTTATTTGAAGGAATATGAATTTTGGGACTTAGGATTAGAAAAGCAGATGAACATTTTAAGTGCTACTTAATGGTCTATCTTAGTAGGAGCACAGAAGACAGTGGTGCCAAGAGTAATCAAGAGGCTTCTGAGGAGGAAAAGGTTAATATGTGGCCTAGAGACATGTCTTATGATGTTTTGTTGGAAAAATGTGGCTGCTTTTTGCACTAGCCTGAAGAGTCTGCTTGAACATAAAGTGAAGTTTTAGAATAATTTCATTGGCAAAGGAAATACAGCCTAGTATATACTATGTCATGTAGTTGTCAGTGTTAACTCTGATGAAGATTTATAATAAAATGGAGCAAGCTGAGCAAAACATTCTAAGGAAAAAAGAGAACCAGATATTGGAATGGTGCTCAATTGTATTCAAGGAGATAGAACAGAAAGTGGAATAAAGAAATGGTGACCTCAGGGTAAGATCTCATCCAGCTAAGATTTAATTTTGTGAAAAGGAACTAAAGAAAGAAAGAAAGATTAGAGCTGTGTGTAGTGCTTCATGCCTTTAATCCCAGCAATGGGAAAGCAAAACGGCTGTTGGATCCCTGAGTTTGAGGCAAGCCTGATCAACAGAGCAAGTTTCAGGATAGCCAAACTTAGGCATTGAAGGGCAGAGAGCTGATGAAGATGTAGTTGAACAAAGGGCAATAGTCCATCCTCAGTAAATAGCAGAACTTGGCAGCATTGGCTTTGGGGTTAAGGATACAAGAAAAGTACAATAGAATTTGTCCCTGAGACAAAGGAAAGCCTCTGAAGTCAGGAATGTACCAGGGGTATTCCTCAAGAGAGGCCTAGAGAAGCAATTGTATAAAGATGAAAAGATGAAACTTGGATTGCTTTGGACATCCCAAGATGTTAAAAAAGCTATAGCTATGGAATTCTTACCAAAGAGAGCTGCTGGTAGGGAGTAGAACTAGCCTACACAAAGAAAGTGTGTGTGTTATGGCCAACAAACTTGAAGGGAGTTGGAGATCTGAAGAGCATTGTACATCAGGCATGGAGATGCAGTTTGCAGTTTGCCCAGCTGGTCTTTGGTCTTGCTTTGCTTTGGTCCAGTATTTTCTCACTATTCTCCACTCCCCACACTAAGAACAACAATCAGTAAGTGGGATCTCCTGAAACTGAGAAGCTTCTGTAAAGCCAAGAATACAGTCAATAAGACAAAACGACAGTCTACAGAATGGGAAAAGATTTTCACCAACCCTACAAGTGACAGAGGACTCATCTCTAAAATATATAGAGAACCTAAGAAACTAGAGCCCAAAACCTTGAATAGCCCAATCAAAAAATGGGGTTCAGAACTAAAAAGGGAACTCTCAGCATAAAAATTACAAATAGCTGCCTGTGCTGGAGAGATTGCAGAGCAAGGGCAACACTCCACCATTGCTGGTAGAAATATAAGCTTGTTCAGCCACTCTGAAATGCAGTATGGCGGTTTCACAGAAAATTGGGAATCAAAGATCTGGCAATACCACTACTGGCCATATACCCTGCAGATGCACATTCGGACTCCAAAGGCACTAGCTCAACTATGTTCATAGCAGCATTATTCATAATAGCAGGAACCTGGAAACAACCTAGATGCCCCTCAACTAAAGAATGGATTAACAAACTGTGGTACATATACACAATGGAGTACTATTCAGCAGTCAGAAAAAAAATGATATCCTAAAATTTGCAGGCAAGTGGATGAATTTAGAAAATATCCTCTTGAGCGAGGTATCACAAACCCAGAAAGACAATCAGGGGATGTAGTGACTTATAAGTGGACTTTAAACAAAAAGCAAAGCAAGTCCAAGCTACAAACCACAACCACTGAACTGCTTGGTATCTGAAACACCTTGGACTGGCACCTTAGAGTCCACTTCCTTCTGAGGAACACCTGACCTAGTAGTCTTGATGTTGGAGTGAGGAAAACAGATTTGCCTGGAGTGGATGCTGAACTAAGCCACCTTGGGACTTTGGGAACTCCTGCCCTTGCTGGGGAGGAGATAAGAGGGGGAGAAGAGTGAGTGACTGGGAGGGGTGGGAGGGAAAAGGGAGTCTGAACAAGGGGATACATGGATGAAAAAATATGACTTTATTCATAATAATAAAAAAGAACAATAATTTTATTACTGATAGAATCTTGCTATTTTAGGAACTTATTGGATTTTCTATTTTTCTGTAATTCAGTCATAGTGAGTTGTGTGTGATTACAAATGTTTACATTTCTTCTAGACTACTTCATTCCATAGCATATATTTTGTCATGGAAGTCTTGTGAAATTTTATCTTTATATCATTTTTAATGTTCTGCCTCCATTTCTGATTTTCTTTGGCTTTTTCTTTATTTTTCTTGATCTAGCTAAAGGTTTGTCATTTTCTTCTATCTTTTAAAGAATAATTCTTAGCTTCACATATCATTTTTCTGGTCTATTTTTTTTTAATCTCTTGTTTTCTATTTGTTATTTTGGTTCTTCTAATAATTTATACCTAATTTATTTTTCTTGTCTTCTAAGAAATTTTTTAAATTTTCCTCTACTTTGGGGTAATTTTATATATGCATGCAATAAAATATAATTACTTTTCCTCCCACTGCTTTCACTTTCCAACCCATCCATTTCCTTCTGTAATCCTTCCACTCTCAAATTCAAGTCTTCTCTTTCGTCTATTTTTCTTTCTGGTAGCTAAGTCAAGTCCAGCTCCTGCTACCCTACCCATATGTGTATGAGTATATTGGAGCTGTCCTTTGGAGCATGGTGACCTACTAGTGTCCATATACTCAAAAGGGAAGGACTGTCCCTTCCTCAGAACTATTGAACACTGTTTAGGTTCAGGTCTGGAGGTCACATACCCTATGCATGCCTGAGATTTGGATAAAATTTTGTTCTCATTCTTGGGGATGTAAGATAAAGTTTTTATTTGGACCTTTCTTTTTTGATGTAGGCACTTGAGTAACCTCCTCCTTAAATCTCTTCTGCTATGTGAGAGTTTTGAAATATTGCTTCTATTTCTGTTTGTTTCAAGTCATTTTAATTATATTTTTGGTTTCTTAAAGTTTGGTTTACTCATACTTTTGAAACATTTTAAAAATATATATATGTATATACCGTCTCTAATATGCTTTCTATGATTGAATCCTAGTTTGTACTTGACTCTGATTTTACTCTTCCTATATTTTATGTGTTTGTGGCCCAACATGTAGTCTATCTTAGATAATATTCCATATGAACTCAAGAGATATGCCTTCTATTGAATAGAGCATTCTTTAGAGTTCTGTTTGATCATTGTATAGAAAGTTCATTTTGTACCTTGTTTTTCTGTTTGTATGATCTGTCTGCCAATGAACAGACAGCATGTAGTTGAGTTTTTAATTTCTGCTCTACTTGACAATTCTTTGTCTTTTGATTGTGAAATTTAATCAGCTTACATTCAAGAGGACAACTGATATGTAAAGATGTTTTCTTAATTGATTTATTTGCTATTTCATGCCATTTTTGTTCTTTCCTTGGTGTCTTTTTTGTGATTATTAATTTTTTATACTGACATGATTTGATTCCCTATTTATAATATAAATGTAAAACACAAACATAGAGTATCCTGTATGCCCCATGTTCCAGTAAACAAAAGTTACCAACTTTCAAAAATGTATCAATTAATGTTTTAATTAATGTCTTCTTGTGTAGCGAAACTATGTCATGATCTTCCTGTCCACATTCTAAGTCCTGCAAATAAGTGCCTGGGCCATTACACAGTCCACAGCCCATTTGCTTTCTCAATTGTTTCCTCTTTTCTTTTATTAAATTAATTATTTTATTTGGAATTTTCTAATTCATACATGCTTGTGTCTACTACACTTCTATCCTCCCACAAATCAGTAGGAGATTGAATTGTAGCTTATCACAAATAAATGACAGTCTAATATATTGAAATATTCTAAATGAGTAGATCAGAAAAAAAGAACAGCTGTTTCTATGTAAAAGACCATTTATTTTCATAGAGGTTATATAGATAAATGTTTATTTGTGTTGCAGAATAATAATTGGATTGAGCGGTAGTAGTATCAAGTAATAAGAATGAATGAATAAGATGAAATATAGGGCCACTACTTTGGTCTATTGTGAATATGCAAGTCACTATTAGTCATCAGGCACTGAGTCCTAAATTACACAAAAATATCATGGAAAATTCTTATGTATAGAAATGTAAGCCTGTCTTTCTCAATTGTTGCTATTTATAAATAAAGTAATCTGGGGGTGAAGGTATGGTTTACTTAGAACTTCCTTTCATGCTACTAAAGCAAATCTTTTAAACTTTTAAGAATTTTCAATAGTATTCAATTTATAGACCATGGATAGATAAATAGCAATATATTGTTATGAAAACTTACATTAAAAAGTTTTCTGAAGTTAAAATAAAGTTTACTCTGAAATTGTAAGTTTTCTTCCTCAAGACTAGCACTCAGAGTATTGGAAGATACTATATAAGCTGCCAAGAGAGAGAATGACTTGGTAGTTCTAGGCAGCCATAAAGCCTAGGAACAACACCCACAAGGGAGCAACAGCCAGACTTCTGTCTGGGGGGTGAACTACAGCTGTCTGATGGATGTGAAGGGTCACTCCATAGGATGGAATTTATGTCTCCTACTGTAAGCCTAGCCAACTACCTGTGACAGGAGAAGTCATAAATTCTTGAGTACAAACTACTACTCCCATATGCCTACTTAGCTCTCTCTCATCACTAAAGAAGCTTTTCCCCCAGCAGATGAAAGCTAATCCAATTATGTACAACTGGTCAACTGAAGAAAAAGAGGAAATGTGAAGTTGCTGCTCTATCCGGGATGTCTACAAAAAATTATTAAACTTGAGGTACAGGGATCATTGTGGGGCGAAAAACTGAAAGATTACAGAGCTAGAGGGCAAGGATGCTGCAAGAGAGTGTACTCTGTACATGACAAGAATGCTGCACCCATAAAATTGTGATATTCTATCAACCTAAAGAACATAGGCATACATGCACAGAAAATATTTAACAAGCTTCCAACCAATCAGTGACTGCTAAGAGAGGGAGTTTAGATTTCCTTCAAGGATGACCCACCTGGTAGGTTATCCACTCCTAAGTGGTCAGTCCTAAACATATGTGCATATGTTTGTATAGGAGCAACACTAAATGAAATCAATAACACACACATATATGACAGATAGATACAGATAAATATGGATCTGGAGAGGACATAAATTTGAGAGTGTGGAGAACCAAGAAGAGTAAAAATGTAGAGAGTAATGAGAGGAAATAATGTAAACACAGAACTCGAGTATAACTTACTCAAAAAAATTTAAAATTCAAATATAAATGAAATTTCAAAACCATATTTTTAATTGAAAGCATTTTACTTCTGACACGTTACTCTTATGAAAATAAAGTGCTTGTGCATAAAAGTAGAACCTTGGAGATTTTGTTTACCTTCTAACACATTTTAATATTGATCTCCAAGAATAAGTCATTGACTTCGTTTTTTTTATTAACTTTGACATAAAAAGAAAATACAGTGTATTTTGATTTTTAACTAAAGTGTAATATCAGCTAAAAATGATTTGTAGGATCTACAATCTTTTGAATTTGTTCTTCATGATCATAACCTTTCTGGCAGCACACCGTTTTTTAATGTCCTTGGCAGAATAAAAATGAAACAATCTGTCCAATAGTAACAATGCTTGAGCCCAGGAATCTGTAATATTTCACTGTCTGGAAATGTCTTGCTGCTAGGAAAGCTTTTACTATGCATCTGGCTGCTCACACCATCCTGTTACTACCTCTGCCCTAGCTGGAAAAATGATAGAGCAATAATATTGCTGGCCTCCCATGGATTGCAAGAAATTCCTGAACTCTGTGATCACAATATTCTCTCCACTATGAATATTGAGCAATTGTATACTTGTAGGATGTTTTGCCATTTTGTATTTTAATATGGTCTGTTCCCAGAATCAGAAAACCCTGCATTTTCCTTCTAAGTATATTTATTATCTTTTATAAATGAGAAAAGCCATTTATTTGGCAGAGAATCTATGGACTATATAATTAAAGAAATTTACACATAGCATTGCATAGTTTTTCAAGTACTGTTTTTGTCAAAACTTGTGCAACACTGTTAAATTACTGAGATTTTAACATGAAAACAATGGAAAAATTTGACTCATCCAAACCAAGCTGTCTACAGTGACTCTAGGTGACTAACGCTGCTGAGAACAAGTGGCTCACAGACAAAACTACCAAGGAGGGGATTTGTCATTGCAGAGCTGCTGACTCCCTGTGACCTCAGATCCTGAGGGAAACCTGGCAACAATCCGAGATGCCAGCAGTATGCACGTGTTCTAGAAAAAACAAATGCCACATTACCTAATAAATGGGCTATGGATATTTGTTATCATTTCAAGGGGCTTGGGTACAAGTTGTTATTAGTCATAGAAAAAAAAAGCTTCAAAAAGAGTTAAATTCTAAGAGCTTTTCTAAATGAAAAAGGGGATATGCTACAAAAATGATGAGATAAAAGCATGAGTTATTGAATCCACTTTAATAAAAAACCGTTAATCTTAAAATATTTACATGGGTATGGATTTTGGTTTATTTATTTTTTTTTTTTTTAAAACTTTATTTATTTATTTGCCTTGGTGTTTGCCTGGAACTGGAACTACAGACAGTTGTTAGCTGCCATGTGGGTGCTGGGAATCGAACCCGGGTCCTCTGGAAGAGCAGACGGTGCTCTTAACCGCTGAGCCATCTCTCCAGCCCCGGATTTTGGTTTATTAATACAAATTTAATTCAATTTTGTTATACTTTATGAATGTTTCTACTCTTGTTTGGGGTAATACATTTATGCAGCTCATTCAAAAGTGTAATGTATAATTAAGAAATACAGATTAATAGTCATTTATAATAGTCAAACTTATAGTCATGTTAGTTGTGTTTTCAAGGTTATACACAGGTACACTTAGATAGATAGATGGCCTTTGAACATTGAAAGAATTACAGAATATGGCATTTGATATGTTTAATAACCTAAGGTTTTTCATGACAGTGGGGCACATCAGCTCTCGATAGCACAAATTTACTTCAAAAAAGGATGATGAAGTTCTAGAAACTCTACATAGAGTTTGTTTTCTTTATGGCAAAATCTAGCCATTTAGGAAAAGAAACTGCCCTTGTCTAAATTACTGATGGTATACTGTCTAAACTGGACCAGCAGGACACAAAATTTATGATTATGAAATTTTGTCAACATAACATAGGACAGTTTTTCAAAATTCTCTGCTTCGCAAAAAGTCTGTCAGAGATATACTAGGATTTGGGAGACAGAGAGGATGCTGGGAAGAAGAAGGCAAGGTATTGGGAGTCACATGAGAAGAGCATTGAGAATTAAGATGAAAGTGTCATGCTGAAAGAAGACACAGCCACATGTCAGAGGGCAACTAAGAAATGTGAGTTAATTTAAAATGTAAGAGTTAGCTAGTAACGAGGCTGAGTGTTTGGATAAGCATTTATAATTAATAATAAGTCTCTGAATGATTATTTGGGACATGTTTCCTAGACATAGAAAATATTCTCCTACAAAAAGATGCACACACACACACACATACACACACACCATATCAGTAATCTTTCATGTAAAAAATGTTGCTATCAAAAGAATAAATTACTATGATCAAATTACAAAACTTAAATTGTGGGAAGAAAAGAAGGCAAAGGAAGGTGTGTTGATGATGGACAGCATTGACCCCTGAAGCTTTTGTTCAAGCTTACAAAGAAGGAGTACAAAACACTAAACAGAAAGTATACACCAATTAAAAGCTGAAAGTAGGATTTGGAAGTTCCTTATCCTTCCAAATGAAAAGTGCAATCAGAAAATTAACACAAAGAAATGCCCCTGTTAAATGCCCTGGGCATTCTGTGGTGCCTCTGATAGAAGGTCATAACACTAGATGCAGCAGATAACCAGAGACCTCAGAAAATTTCAACAGAGCACACTGATTTATTTTGATCTTTCTTATATGGTTCCCTAGAATAGCACAAAGTTAACCCTCCTAGAGATATGAGGCCATCCAGATTATCCACAATGTCCTCTCTGGAATTCTCTACCTTTAAGTGAGATACAAGCATAAGCCAGGATGTTACTGATGTCAGTTCTATATTAACATAATTGAGTTTTCTAAAAACACAGATTCAAAGTCTACATTTAAATACTACAATAATTGATATAATTAAAACTGCAAAATTTGAATTGATTTTTAAAGACAGTGTCTCACCGTGTAGCCTAGAATGACATCAAAATTTGAGCAATGCTGCCTCATCTTCTCTAGTGCTAGAATTATAGTTAAATCTGTTTTAAAATTACATATAACAAAAGAGTATTTGTAAAATGAAATAATGATTTTCAGAAACTATAAAAGTGAAGCACAGAAATAGAAATAAAAAACAATAAAAAGCCAGGAGAAATATGGGACATTATTAAATTAAGTGCACACATATTATTACATGCACTAGAAAGCATAGAAACACAGATCAAAAGAAACTGTAAATTCCTGAACTGACAATGTAATTAAACCACAAATGTAAGAGTTCTATGACACTCAGGCCAGACCCAGACACACTCACAACATAAATAAAGTAGAAAATGATAGGATATCAAGAAGTCAAGAATGTAATTATATTCTCAAAAATTGAAAGATGTGATTAAATGAAGGAAAGTCAATGTTATGAATGACAGACCTACGGACAGTGACTAAAACAGAACTCTCCCGACCTTCCAGAAGAGACTTGTGAAAAGCAATGGCAAATACTACTCTTACTTGGACATTTTGAAAGCAGTCCTTTAAGATTAACGTCATCTTTTCTATATATATTTAAGAATTACTTACAGAAGTTCTGGTCACTTAAGTTAAACAAAAAAATACAAAAAGGTATAGGTAAAAGTTATTAACTGTCATTTATTTTAAAGAAAAGAGAATATAAACATCCTAGATAATCCATAGCTAAAACGAGAACATCCACAGAGTGTAACAACATGCTTCACATACAAAAATTATCATGTGTGTTTTTACAATAGTTAATTTGAAAGGTAATACAATTTATGACCAACTAAAAATTAAATGTAATAGAAGACATCTAGTGATACAACAATTTCAACAAAAATTACAAACATCTATAGACTAAAAAAAGAACTGAACATAACTCTCATATATGTGTATATCATATTTAATCATTCATAATATCAAATTTCAGAGTCTTACTATACTCAGTTTGACATTTTATTTATTTTTATATTCAAAAATATATATTGACAATCTAATAATGTGCCATGCCCATAATTGCCACTGAATTGTAGACATTTGTGACTAGAGACAGGACACCTGCTTTGTGGTCTTTAAACTCTATTGTGGTGATGTATTATATGGTTAATAAAAATGGTCTGGAATATCAGAGAACAGAGGATTTCAGTCTTTGGAGTGATAGGGTTAAAGGCATGGGTCACCACTCCCTACCTTCATGGCTCGGCTGTTGGTGATTCTGCCCTCTGAAATTCTAGATGATTTTTATTAAGTATACAATATATCACTACACTCTATGGAGTAAGAGATATATAGTGAAGTCTAGACACTCGGTGAATATATAACTGCAAGCTAAAGATAATAGACAATTTAAATGAATATATTAGAGAGATAATAAGGAAACTCAATTTAAATTGGACCCACAAGGAGGGTTTTTCTGAAGAAGTGAGTCTTGACTGAATTCTAAAGTACAAAAGGAATGGAATTAACTAGCGTTCTGGCAGAGGATTGACATTAAAGCCTTTGTGGCCCTGAAACTGAAGTAGGGCACGGTGACAGGGCAGATGACAGTGGGAGCATGGTTGGTACAGATGTCTAGAGTTTGCTTCATGAACACTGGGAAGCATTAGAAAACACTGAAAGGAATTAATTAAGTTTGAATGTGAATTGATCTACTGGCTTATAGACAATGTGGAAGGCTGATTGGGAAAACAGTGGATTTTGGCTTCCATCTGGGGAGTATGAGCAGCACAGGGAGCAATCAGATTGGAAAGAAATGACTGAGATCAGATGTACTTAGGAAAAACATTACTTGAGACCCACTGTTATCAATGATAGCTAAAAATAGTAACATATATTTGTACATATCAAAGTGAAATGATTTCTAAGAAAAGAAAAATGTTCATTTAACTGCAGATGTTATGATATTCATGTGCCATTCAGAAAAGTCTCAGGAGAACACATCCACCTCAGTAGTAAAGAAGCATCCTTCCACTCCTCAGAATTTCTGTCCTCTTGACACCCAAAATTACATGTTTGTCTACATGTCCGTATTTCCTCTCTTTGAGAAAATCTTCTTTGAATCTCTATTCAGTGTGGAACAATAGCATTTCTTATACATCCAATTTTTAAGGATGCCTAAGAGGGTGCCCATGAACATTTACTGAGGTTCTTATGCCCACCGACGCTGTGCTAGATATTGCTGCACATACTTAATATTCCTATCTCTGTCTTAAGTCAATTAGTTAATGTATTGAAAGCCATAGATGAAATTAAATTCTAAGTCTGCATAATTCTGATGGTTACATATTTTTTATACTTTTTATCATTTCCAAATTTTGTTTTTTCTTTTCTGTGATTTTCACAATGATGGGTTTCCCCTAAGCTGTATATAATTTCTGGCTTTAATATATATATGTATATATATATATAATTTTTATTTATAAAATAAGGTTTTTTTTATCCATGTATCCTCTTGTTCCCCTTCCCTTCCCTCTACCAATCCCTCCCAGTCAGCCTTCAGCTTCCCTCTTCTCCATCCCCCAATTCCCTCCCCCAAAAGAACAAGAAGTCCCAAAGTGGATCAGCTCAGCATCCACTCCAGGCAGGTCCGATTTTCTCATCCCAATATCAAGACTGGGTTAGGTGTTCATCTGAAGGGAATGGGCTCCAAAGGGCCAGTCCAGGCTTAGAAACACAGTCTGATCCCTCCCCTCGAGGCTCCACATACTGCCCATGTCAGTGGACTGTTGCCTATACTTGGAGGGCCTAGTTCCTTTCCTTGATGGTTTCCCAGTGACTGTTCTTGATTCAGTGAGCTCCCCAGAGCTGCAGCCAGCCATCACTGTGAGAATTTTTCTCTCCTCCTAATCCTTTATCCCCTTGCTTATCCATACTCTTCTTCAGTGCTCTCAGCTGGTCCAGGAGCTCAGCCCAGTACTCAGCCATCTATCTCTGCCTCCACCCCTATTCATTGTTGGATGTAAGTTCTGTGATGGCACTTAGGGTGGTTATTTGACTGTGAATTGTTTCCATGTCCAGATTTTTTTAGTTTCATCTTCTAGCTTCATATCCTTCTGATGTAATTTACTTATTAATAAGCCTCAAACTACCTCTTCCAATGTCACAAAAATTAAAATATATTTCCTTTCATATATTTTTGATATGGCTAACAGTTTTTTGGCACTCTGAACAATGCCTTTTGCAATCTAGTCTAGATGTATGCTACTTGTCTAACCCCCTGGCTATGCCCACTGTGATGCACACCGGCTGTTTCTGGGTCTAGCACACACTTTATGTGTAACAGGGAGAGAACAGCCTGAAACCATCTCACTTATTTGTTTTTCCAGAACTTGCCTTCTGCTAGGGTGCTTTCTCAGAAACTTGAATTGCATTTTTTAAAAAAAAGTATCTGTATTTTAAAAGCACAAGAAAACATGCTTTATCTCACTTCAGTAACAAATGTATACCCATTCTTAAAATGAAAATTGGGTGCAGAAACTGGTCAGCACAGTTCCTTTTTTCTAGTGCCCAGATTTGTGAATTTTTGTCAACAAAATAATTGCATTTATTTGACTAACTGGGTCATATTAGTGCTGCCAGGAAAGAATTTTAGCTAAGTGTTAATTTTTAAAATATGGGAAATAAAAAAAAAAAAAACCTTAGCCTTCATCTAGAAAGAAAAGTATTTGATTAAACTGGTGAAAACCATTACAGTAAATCTGGAGAATAGATCTTCAAGTGTTACTTATTCAGTTTAGGAATGAGACATGCAGTGATGCTCAGAGTAACTTATCCGCACTTAATGTGATCTGCTCTACTCAAGCTAGGGCCCAAAGCCTTGAATTTGATTAGAAACATCAGGCTACTGTAAGTTAGAACAGCAAATGCATTCTTTGCTGGAAAATGGAGGGAGTGGCCGCTGTCCCTGCTAGGTCAGCCAAGAGCTAGAAGGAGGGGAAGAGTGGAGGGAGCAGGAATCGAAATTTATTAAACCATATTGTATGCATTTAAAAAGCATATGTTATGGTATTTCTTCCAGGTAAAAATAAGAAAAATCTGTTAACAATTTACACTGTTTATTTTTGTCCCACAAGAGTGTCTGTTCATTTAAAGTAATAAGTGCACCAAGTTTTTCATTATTTTGTAAATTTTTAGGAATACATACACTTAAATTTAAGTTATAACAGGGCCCTCAGTTTTTTCTCTGGATGTGTGTGCAGGTTTCACTGCCCAGCCACTGCAGATGTATGAAACAAAAACTATATATATATATATATATATATATATATATATATATATATATAAAACTGTGCTCCAAGACTCTGAGTCACTTTCCAGTCTCAGTTTCCCCTGTGTTGCCATGGATTGATAGCTAGATAACCTGAGCAAAATATGGTGATGAAGTGGCCTGACAACACCAGCACCATGAAAGGCTGCAGACTAACTGGGACTAGGCATCACCCTTATAATAACCTGGAAAGACCAATCAGAATTGAGACCAACATGTACTAAATGCTCTATGAACAATAAGGATAGCTTACACAATTTGTATATTGGTTGCCAATTTTCTTTCAGCAACATCAGTTCCAATCACTGTTTGACAAGACTGCTTGTCAGGAGTTTAACCCCAATCTAAATTCAGAATTTTCCTATTCCCCCTCATCCTTTGCCCCTTAAAACCACTGCTCCAACCTCTGTGTCCTAATGAAGGGACAGAAAGCCCAATCTTAAGCTTGCAATAAGACTCTGATTTGCATATAAACTCAGACTCCTGGTGATCACTGGGGGAATAATGACATATCACAAAGAAGACCAGTAGATAGAGAGAGTGCTGTGTTCAAGGATTCCTCACAAGAGCATCTGGGGTTAATACACTAAGGAAAAATTAGCCAGCTTTCTACTTTTACAAAATAAAAAAAAACATTTTTTTTCTTATTGGGCTTTATTGGGCTGTTCAATAAAAACAGCTTAAGAGGGAAAAATATCACAGGAATCTTGAGACTGCTCTTTGGATGGCTTGGGTGACTGATTCAGAACTTTGCACTTTGTCTGGTTTTCCTAAACACTGGTAGATTTGGAGATACGCTGACCCCAAGTAGATCAGGAACACCCTCCTTGCACCATGAAGTTGATGAACAGTATTTCTTCTCAAGAAGAAGATGGCACTCTCATGCCACAATCAACCTGGTCAGTGAACAGAATTTCAAAGGGAAATTGCTTTCATTTCATAGAGAACTGGTCCTGAACCAGATTGTTAAAATTCTGAGCAGAACCTGTTTTTTAGCATTGAAAGATGATTCCAAGGCAACTGTTTCAGAATTAGAAAATCTCATGGTCGTACACTTGGACCCCTCAGCTGCACCAGCTGTCCCTAGCTCTGCACCTGGCCCACCAGCCTGAGTGTTTTCTTTGTTTTCTCATGAAAACCCTTTCCTGATTCAGGCAATATGAACTTCACAGAAATAAAATCAGTCCACGGAAGCATTGGCACCTGTTTGTAGCTAGGTTAGGTTAAGTAAAAATACTATCTGCCCCAATATAAATAAATGGAGAGAAAGCACTTAGAACAAGGCATTGATTCACCTTATTGCATCAAGTGGAGTGCAACAGGCTGTGTGCTGTGAAATTTTGAAAAGGTATGATAGCAATGCTGGGGATAGATGAGGAGAAATCAGGGAACAAAAACAATAAAGAGGCTTTCCATTCTATCCATGTCATTAAAATATATAAGGAAACATACAGGCACATAAGATAGTATTTTAAAATATTGGCTACAAGTGAACTATTACAGAGATTGAGTTTGCCAAGATGTACAGTTTAACAAAACATTTGGATTCCTAGCTTCATGACTTAATAGATAATACCTTTCAGAATGTCTTTTTTTAATTATATTTCTGTACTTACATTCTTTTTTGTTCTAGCAAGTCAGGAATATATTATTTTTATAGAAATGGCAGTTTCCATAACGTAAACAAGACTTAAAGTAAGAAGTTAAGATTCTATTCTGAGATAATAAAGGGGAAAAAATGTGTGATTAGATTGCCTAGGACCAAGCACTGGTGGTGATGTGATTCTAATACACATAGATATAACACGCTTATCTTATTGGGTGCTTTAACAGTCAGATGAAACCAAAAGAGTTGATTGCATTTGATATGTAAAAGCTTAATTACTGTTGTGCTATGGTGTGGATATAGTCTGAATATGTCTTCCAGCAGCCATATGTCCTAATCTTGGTTCTCAAATGGTAATGCTGGAAGTAGTATTAGCATGGTAAGGTCCAGACTAAAGACTAAACCAAGGTCTAAGTTTGGATGTGGCTGCCAGAATCTCACATTGACTCTGATAGGTGAATTCTTTCAGGTGTTCCAGCTCTCTGCCTATTTAAACTTCTCTTCTTGCATGTCCTTCAGCCACCTGCCATCTACTGGGTGTTGATACAGCTATAAAATCCCCAGTGGCTGAATAAATCATAATGTCTATCTTTTAATTTTTTAATCTAAACCATTTTTCTTATGGAGAATCTGGCCTCAGAGATTGCTTATAGCCATGAAAAAAGCAACTAAAATAATTTACCAATGTCAAATTTTGGGCACTGTATAAGAGCCCATAACACAGGTACCAAGGTTGAGTTGGCAACAGCCAGAAATCCAGAAGAGATGATGTGGGATAATCCCAGATCAGTCATTTCCAGTGAGTGCCAGGGCTGCTGCTGTAGTAGGGAGATGAGCTGTGGCTGTTGGAAGAGTAATGCATAACTCCAGACTGGGTTGTATTCTTATAAACTGTGAACTTGCTTAATATATATTTACTACTTCAAACATTTCAGAACACAATGCTAATCCCCGCACTTACAGAATTAGAAAATTAAATTGCAATTAACCTTCTGAATACTATTATATCACTAGGGTAAAGACGCTAACACATGGAGCTTTAGTCATCCCTTGATGGAAAAGATGAAATGGGCGGACACATTACAAACTCTGACCTGTACAGTCATCTACTCTGTCTATTCTGGCACTACCCGAGACAAGAAAAGCTTGAAATTACTAGTGTCCAGGTGACCATTCAATTCTGGAGTTATTTGAGGTCACCTGGCTTTATCTTTGGGTTTATTTTTAAAGCTGGCAGAGCTAATGCTTAATGTAAATTAGCAACTGAACACTAATAGCTTCCAAGTTTCAACCAGATTTTATCTGGCAAGATTTCTCTGTCCTATTCTCATAATGAACAAGAGAAAAAAAATTCTAGGAAATCCTGCCAGTGTGAGGAATAGATGATTCTCAACAGGATAGTCTCTAATCTGGGCATTGGGTGAGGCGTCTTCATTTGTATATGTCCCCATTTTCAAAAGCATTGTTAAGATAAACATCCATTCTTTAATGTAATACTAACTTGAAGTCAAGAAGCATGTTTTGTTTTTGTTTCTATTGAAGTGGCCAACAGTGCCAACATTTTTAATCTGTTATGTATTTGAAGACCAACTAATAATCATATTTTTGTAGGTGAGGTATGAAGCTTTTTACTGGTGTTATAATAAAGAATACTCTCTGTATATCAAACCAATAATATATGAAGCAAAACAACACCTATTTTAACCTATTTAATCCACCCAAACTATGTAAATATAAAAAATTAATTATTATTATTATCTAAGAAAATGTTTTCTTTGCTTTTTTTTTTTTAAGTCCACTAGGGAGTGAGTACATCCCCTGCTTATCTTTCTGGGTTTGTGATACCTAGCTCAGGAGATTATTCTCCAATTCCATCCATTTGTCTGCAAATTTTAGGATATCATTTTTTCTTATTGCTAAGTAGTACTCCATTAAGCTGGATACACAAATTAACTTTCAGAGATTTTTAATCACTTTGTTTATATTCCTGTAATGACATGTAATTTTGGAGAATATTTTAGTTACTTTATGTTTTAGAGTGATTGTATGACAATATTTCTTTTGAAGACTGAAGACATTAATTGAAATTTCCTAATATGTAAAAGCACTCTAGAGTAAGATAACATGGTACACAAAATACAGATTTTCACTATCCTCATATTTTTAAGAATTGAGGAGCTAGTCCTGCCTCAACTGAGTATACCAGGCTTTGTTGAGTTCCCATTGGAGAGAGACCTTGCCATTTTGGAGGAGGAGATGAGGGACTGGGGTGGGGCAGGGGAAGGCTGAGGGGAGGAGCAAGAAATGGGGGGACCTATAATTGGTGTATAAAATAAATTTTAAAAATACTGTAAAATTTTTAAAAAGATTGCTGCACTGAGGGGGAAACTTTTTAAGAATTGTATCCTCATTATCATGATAAAAGACCTTTGTGTTTAAAGATAAAAGACAAATATCCATTATAATAATATTGTTTGAGTCATTAAATATCATTATAATGGGTATTTGCTGATCATGGTCATAGAATTCATTCTCTTTTGACCTAGTCAATGCATAACTTAGGAACTACTACACTATGGCAATTGTACTTGTCAGTTGGTCAGAATATATTGACCATCTGTCATCTTTTTCATTCATGTTTGGCACTACCTGCTGGAACACTCAGAAAGCCATTTAGTGTTAAAATTATCTTCCCATTATAATCTGCCCAAGTCATAGTGTTTCCAATTATTAAAATATGTAACCGTTAAATCTTTCATACTGTCATAGTTCTGTCTGGTGCTAAATACAAGCACTTAACAGGAAAAGTGGCATCAGCAGATGCAGACACAAGCCATGGTTACCAGTAAATTTAAATAAATAAATTTGGTAGAACATTAAAATAATTAGTAAAGAAATAGCCATTCAGAAACAGATTTCATTAGCTATGAACTCTGAACATTCCTGAATTCTAGCAGTTTCAATAAATAAAATGAATGTAAATATCCTAGGAAGTGGACAGACTCTATCTATGTATTTGTTTATCACTATGGATACTTCATAATGATGTTGATATTTCATTGTTAGCATTGCTCAATGGAAGCATTCCAAGAAGTTCCCAGAACAACTGCAGAGGTAACTATCCTGAGTCTACTCCAGCATGTGCCAATTCTATTTTAATTATGCTTTTTTAGTTTCCTCTAATACTACAAGATTAACAGTTTAAAAATATTTTCTTCAATTATACTCACAACTCAACTAGATGGATGAAGCCTAAAAAGAAGCCACATGTTTATTTCTCTAACTTAAAGATAAAAAAAAAGATTTGACTAATACTATATTATAGCTGATGTAAACTCATAAACTATTGTTTTTTCATTTAAGTAAAGTTGACCTAATTATTGAAGTGCTAAAGTTGGTAATAAGTGTAATAGGGAAAATGAAGACCTACTGATATAAAGTCATTTCAGCTTTGGGAACTAGGAATATCCAACGCACTGACCAGGTTTCTTAAGTCTTTTTCTTAGATGCATGTTGCAGTTTCATGGAATATAGTAAGAAAATGTTAACATATTTAGAGTAATGTTTTTATGAGGAAAATCAGATTATTTAACTGAGATGAGTAATTTCTTGAAAATATATATATTCCCATATATATATATATATATATATATATATATATATATTTTTTATATCTCCAAGTAACATTAAATTGTTCCTACTGGAGTCCATACATAAAATTAAATCACAAATCTTGCAACTACATTCCCTGTATTTACATTCAAGCAGTGAAGTGGGTTGGTTATATAAAATTAAGGAAGTTTCTTTTTTCTTTTTATTATTATTATTATTATTATGAACAAAGAAATCATGCTTTCTATCTGTGTATATCATTATTCAAGGTCCCTTCCCCCTCCCGCCACATCAGATCATTTTTTCTTCTCCACATTTCCCCATCCCATCCCTTGGGAGGCAGCAGACTGTCCCATGGTCCCACTGACCCAATATTGCTTAGTTCAGTCTCCACTCCTGGCAAATCCAGTTTTGTCCCCCCTCCCTCAAGAGTGAGTCAGGTGTTTCTTTAGGTGGAGTGGGATCCGAAGAGTCAGTCCAGGGTGTTTCTGATCCCAAGCTGTTCAGTGGTCATGGTTTGCAGCTTGGGCGTGCTTGACTTTTTTCTTGCTTGTTTGTTTAGAGACCAATAATGAGTGAGTACATCCCCTGCTTATCTTTCTGAGTTTGTGATACCTCGCTCAGGAGAATATTGTCCAAGTCCATCCATTTGCCTGCACATTTTAGGATATCATTTTTTTCTAACTGCTGAGTAGTACTCCATTGTGTAGATGTACCACAGTTTGTTAATCCATTCTTCAGTTGAGGGACATCTAGGTTGTTTCCAGGTTCTTGGTATTACAAATAATGCTGCTATGAACATAGTTGAGCTAATAATGCCTTTGGAGTACGACTGTGCATCATTAAGGTATACACCCAGAAGTGATATTGCTGGGTCCTTGGGGAGATTGATTCTCAATTATCTGAGAAACCACCATACTGCAATCCAAAGTGGCTGAACAAGCTTACACTCCCACCAACAATGGAAGAGTGTTGCCCTTGTTCCACATCCTCTCCAACATAGGCTGTCATCTGTGCCTTTTATCTTAGCCAATCTAACAGGTGTTAGGTGATATCTCAAAGTTGTTTGGATTTGCATTTCTCTGATGGCTAAAGATGATGAGCACTTTTTCAGGTGCCTTTCAGCCATTCATAGTTCCTCTGCTGAGAATTCCCTTTTTAGATTTGAACCCCATTTTTTGATCGAGTTATTCAAGGTTTTGGGCTCTAGATTCTTGAGCTCTTTATATATCTTAGAGATCAGTCCTCTCTCACTTGTAGGGTTGGTGAAAAGCTTTTCCCACTCTCTAGGCTGTCGTTTTGTCCTATAGACAGTGTTCTCGGCTTTACAGAAGCTTCTTAGCTTCAGGTGATCCCACTTACTGACTGTTGGTCTTAATATCTGTGCTACTGGTGTTATATTTAGGAAGTGGTGGCCTGTGCCAATTTGTAGAAGTGTATTTCCCACTTTTTTTTCTATCAAGTTCAAAGTGGCTGGGTTTAAGTTGAGGTTTTGATCCACTTGGATTTGAGTTTTGTGCAGGGTGACAGGCTTGGATCTATTTGCATTTTTCTAAACACTTCCATCCAGCTATGCCAACACCATTTGTTAAATATACTATCTTTTTTCCATTGAATGTTTTGGGCCTCTTTGTCAAAGATCAGGTATTCATAGGTTTTTGGGTTAATGTCTGGATCATCAATTCTATTCCATTGATCCACAAGTCTGTTTTTATGCCAGTACCAGGCTGTTTTTATTACTGTAGCTCTAAAGTGTATCTCATGAATATTGATGCGAAAATTCTCAACAAAATTTTGGCAAACCGGATACAACAATGTATAAAAAATATCATCCACCACGACCAAGTAGGCTTCATCCCAGAAATGCAGGGCTGGCTTAACATACAAAAAACTGTAAATGTTATCCATCATATAAACAAACTAAAGGAACAAAACCACATGATCATATCTTTAGATGCTGAAAAAGACTTTGACAAAATCCAACACTCCTTTATGATTAAAACCCTGGAGAGTTCATGAATACTGGGAGAATACCTAAATATAATAAAGACAATTTACAAGGAGCTGACAGCCAGTATCAAACTTAATGGAGAAAAACTCAAAGCAATCCCACTAAAATCAGGAACTAGACAAGGATGTTTTCGCCCCCCTTATCTATTCAATATAGATCTCAACGTTTTAGCTAAAGCAATAAGGGAACGAAGAGATTAAGGGAATACAAATTGGAAAAGAAGAAGTGAAACTATCTCTATTTGCAGATGATATGATTGTATACATAAGTGACCGACAGAATTCTTCCAAGGAACTGCTACAGCTGATAAACACCTTCAGCAATGTAGCAGGATACAAGATTAACTCAAAGAAATCAGTAGCCCTTCTATACACTAAAGATAGAAGAGCTTAAAAAGAAATAAGGGAAACATTACCCTTCATAATAGCTGCAAATAGTATTAAATACTTTGGAGTAACTATAACCAAAGAAGTAAGACCTATTTGACAAAAATTTTAAATCACTGAAGAAAGAAATTGAAGAGGATATCAGAAAATGGAAAGCTCTCCCATGTTCCTGGATTGGTAGGATCAACATAGTAAAAATGGCAATTCTACCAAAGGCAATCTACAGATTCAATGCACTGTCCATCAAAATCTCAACACAATATTTTTTGGACCTTGAAAGAACAATTCTCAATTTTATTTCGAATAACAGGAAAGCCAGGATTGCCAAAACAATTTTACTCAACCAAAGAACCTCAGGAGGTATCACCATCCCTGACTTCAAGTTATACTATAGGAAGTTTCTTTTAAGTATGCATTTTAGGCTGTCAGATCACTATAAAGTGATGGGCTTCCTTATTTCATAAGCTCTTTTTTGTTTGGTTCATTTTATTTTCATACAAGTGTGTGCTGTATGATGAATATATAATTTAATGTAAAGAAAAAAGATTACATGCATCATCTGTTTTCTGTTTCTTTTAGCTATCAAAATGATGGATGTGTGAGTAGACAGTGGTGACTTCATAGAGTAACTTGAAGGATATTTTCACCAGCATTACCTGGCTTGCCTAAGCATGCTGTTTCTTTCCCTGTAATGTTTTGCAAAATATCTCCTTAATCACAATAGATTAATTAGACATATGCATTGGCCCTGTTTGTGCGGATGACTTTTTATTTTTTGCTTATGTAGCCTCATCATTTCTTATCTTCTTATTGTCTTTTTCCTTCTTTTTCTTCATCATAATGTTGTGGATATGAAGAAAACCTACACAATTTATATTTCATGTAAACTTGGTGGGTAATTGAACAGCTGTATATTCACATCCTTTGGCAGTGCCTTCACCCTTCTCCTGTATTTTTTCTGCCTTATCCTGTTGTTGTATTTTTATTTTGTAATTATACTAGGTTGACGGAGAGCCCATTTATATTGAAATAGTATTGGCTTCATCATCAGTTTCCTTAACATAAAAGGGATGTAATATGGTGTATATTTTTGGAAATGAGAAGAGTGTAGAGGATTCTTGTTTGGATCTTAAGAAATTGTCACATAGCCCTAACAATGCATAAAAGATCTTACTTATCCAAAATGAATACAATCCCCTAGTAAAAACATGGATAAATATTAGAATACTCATTGGATGATAATAATGCTCCAGTCACAAGGAAATTTTTCTCTATGAAACCAATGTTTATTCTCTTTCCTGAAAGAATATAGAGGAGCCAGACTTTTCTGTACTTGTCCCGACCAGGAACTGTCCTGACAGAAAAGAACTCATAACAACTACTTTCAATGGATGCCCTGCTTTTACCACACTTCTCTGAACTGTGGTAACTGAGTGCATAGTGTATGAGAAGGCAAAATTCCCTAGCATAACTTTGCTACCTAGAAAGGTCCTGGAGAATGACCAGGTGCTTCCTCTTGTGGCTTCCTCGCAGTGTCCATTAACAAGAAGAAACTGAGAAACACATGCGAACTCCAGAAAACTAGCTGACATTTTCAGACACTGCACATTAGGAAAAGAGTCCTGCCATTATGAGTGAGCCTGTGGAATTTGCACATTAATATTAATGAATCCTCATCTGAACCCACAGGCTGACAAGACTGGCAGATACTGTGGCTATCTCCCTGTAACAAAGAGAGTGTATTGTTATGTCTGTTTAACTCAGATCGTGTGATTACAGTACACATGTAGTGTATCTTAATTTGAAAAATGCTTTTAATACCTGGGATTTTCATAAGTTTCAACACACATTCATCAGGAGTTTCACTCATGTTGACCACAGTTGTCTAGGATGCAAACTGAAGCCTTCACTTTCCAGAAGATACACACAGGGAAGCTCCTCATAATTGTTTCTTCACAGACTCAAGAAACCATTTTACAACCCTTCATCAACTCCCAACAGAAGCCTCTGTGAATGAATCTGGATTATTCTTTTTCTTCTTGTCTTCTATGGCCCCAAGCAAGACAATGGCAAGAACCCAGGATTTCCATCTATCACACACAGATTGCTTTTGCTCAAGCATTATAACTTGATTTCTAAATGAATCACTAATTATCATATTCCTTAGATATGATTTTAATAACGTCAAATAATGTAGATTCTATGAAACAGGTATACATTTGAGTTCTACCTTGGCTGTGTCTGGGTCTCATTCAGTGTTAATAATGACAGATAAGTTTCCTTGTCTGCTGATTTGAGAATAATACATAAAACAAGGACTGGCTGTCAAAATTGGCAGCATGGCCAGTGCTCTCCAATGGATTCATTTAATTAATATTTATCAGGAGCCCAGACGGAGCCTGACAGTCTATGAGGTGCCAGCCAGTCCCACCCCCTCTGCCTTTAACCCATCTGCTGAGCTCATGAGTGGTAGGCAAATGGCCACCTTGGGAAATGCGTCCCTAGGTGTCCCTATGCTACTTTCAGCTCTCTGCCCCTCTCTGGAGCTTAAGTCTCTAAGCAAATCATAAACAAGGCTTTAGCACTCAGAGTTTTAAATATGTTTCATCTGGAGGGTTGCTAAATATTTGAGTATCCAAATTTTTGTACTTTATAGAATACAGAAATTTAGTCATAATATAAAATACTATGAATTTTTGTAATGATTTATTTTAAGTATTTTTTAAACCAGTTATACAAGTGTATATGAGAGAGAATGAGCAGGTATGAGTACAGAGCACTCATAAAACTAGAAAAGGACACTGGATCTGCTGCTGCTGGAATTGTAAGCAGCTGTGCGAAGCCTACCATGGGGTCTAGAAACTGAAAAGTAATCTTCTAAAGAATAGCAATTGCCTTAATGCTGAGCTATATCTTCAGTAGCTTGATTTATTTTAACAGCTATGAAATGGGTTTTTCTAATTTTAAAGTAGTTTTAAATTCATTACAAATTTGAACAAAAATTACAAAGTATCCTCTGTAGAATTGTTTCTACCCAGACATGTATAGTATTCCCCAAATAAAACGCATTTACAGTTTAACAACGTATAGCCATGTTTTATATCAATTGTTGTACATTCTGTGCATCTAAATAAATATGTGATATACATTCAACACTATAGCTTGATAACAGTATAATTTTGCTGCCCTAAAATATCCCACATTCTGACTTCTGCTTATGTTTTTAGAACCTTTCTAGTTTACCTTTTCCCAGAAGAACACATTTTGGAATGTATAGTAGCAAACCTTTATGGGTTGGCTTGCTGCCCCTACTAACATATACTTAAGTTTCCTCAATGTAATTGGACTTTTTATGGTCTTTGCATTTTTTAGTGTGTATGTGCATGTGTGTTTGTGCATGGTGTATTACAATTGAGCATGTGCATGCGTGTATGTGCAGTATTATGGGTCCACATATGTGTCTGGGACAGCCAGAGGCTGTCCTCAAGTATTCAGCCTTGGTAGGAAAGCCTCTTCATTCTCTCTGAACTTTGTACATGTATTTTTTGCCCTTTTATATTTCTTTTTGGCTTAACTATCTAATAAAATTATCTTCCCATTTTGGTTAGATTATTAATGAGTTGTTTGTTTTAAAATTTATTTTTAATTTTGAAATGTTTTAGATTGCAATTTTTTAATCACATGAGTAGGTAGAAGGATTTTCTGCAGAATTCAAAATGTAGTTAAATTTTCCAGTGTGTAGAAGGTTTTGGGTTTAAACCTTAGTACTGCCAAAAGGAAACTAAAGTCTCTTAAGCCAAACATCTTCAGGAGACTGACTTAGAAAGATCACACATTTAAGGCCAGACTGGGTTACCTAGTGAATTACAAACTGAAGAATAAAAATGCTTCTTCTTATTCCATTCATCCTCACTCTGTTTATTCTGTTGATTTGTACAGAATTCTATTCATTTGGGTAATCATAGATTTCAATTCTCATGTTTGTTTCCTGGGTTATTTGAATCATATCCAAGCAATCTTTGGCTGTGTTAATATTTTTAAGAGTTTCCTTTGTGTTAGCATTTAGTAGCTTCAGAATTTTAGATCTTCATTGAGGTCTTTGCTCCATTTTGCTTTGATATTTTTGTAGAGTATAAGAGACAAGGGTCAAGTTTCAGTCTTCTCTATGTGAATATCGTTTTCCTGGTGATATCAGAGCTCTTTCTCAAATATATGCTCTTGGCACCTCTGTCAAGAGTCAATTGGTAAAAGTATGTGTGGGTATTGCTGCCTCTTGTGTTCTGTTCTACTAAAGATTTACCTCCACATTCTTTTTTATATATTATCTGTCTTTGAAACATTCAGTGCAGTTCAGATCTTATTCAGTGTTTCATTTCTAAAATTTATGATCAGTTTCTATACAAAATCTCTACCTTTTGCTGAATATCTAATTCATATTCAACATTGTCTTATATATATATATATATATATATATATATATATATAATTTATTATTTGGTGATTTTACATCATGTACCCTAACAAACTCAGTTACCAGTCCTCTCAGTTTTATACCCACTCTTATGATCTTCCTAATTACAAAAAAGCCCATTCATGCTGCTCATTTACTTAGTGGAGGAAAATTAAACTAGCTGTGGCCAGCCCTTTAAAGAAAATGAGTCCTTCCTCACCCACACCTGTGCTAGAGACCATCAATGTAGAAGTGAAACACTGACATTTAGTTATATTCTAGCCTTGAGCTCTTATATACAATGACATCTTTTTCTTTTCTTTTCTTTTTTTCTTTTTAAGTCCACTAATGAGTGAGTAAATCCCCTGCTTCTCTTTCTGGGTTTGTGATACCTCATTCAGGAGGATATTTTCCAAATCCATACATTTGTCTGCAAATTTTAGGATATCATTTTTTCTTATTGCTGAGTAGTACTCCATTGTGTAGATGTACCACAGTTTGTTGATCTGTTCTTCAGTTGAGGGGCATCTAGGTTGTTTCTAGGTTCTTGCTATTAGGAATAATGCTGCTATAAACATAGCTGAACTAATGCTTTTAGTGTATGAATGTGTGTCCTTCGGGTATATGCCCAATAGTGGTATAGCTGGGTCCTTGGGGAGATGGATTCCCAGATTTCTGAGAAAATGCCATAGTGCATTCCAGAGTGGCTGAACAAGCTTACACTCCCACCAACAATGGAGGAGTGTTCCCCTTGCTCTACATTCTCTCCAGCATAGATTATCATCTGTGTCTTTAATCTTAGCCATTCTGACAGGTGTAAGGCAGTATCTCAAAGTTGTTTTGATTTGCATTTCTCTGATGGCTAAAGATGTTGAACATTTTTCATGTGCCTTTCAGCCATTCCTAATTCTTATGCTGAGAATTCCCTTTTTAGTTCTGAACCCCATTTTTAAATTGGATTATTTAGGGCTTGGGGCTCTATTTTCTTGAGTTCTTTATATATTTTATTGATCAGTCCTCTGTCACATATGGGGTTAGTAAAAATCTTTTCCTATTCTGTAGGCTGTTATTTTGTCTTATTTACTGTGTCCTTGACCTTACGGAAGCTTTTCAGTGTCCCCATGTGTATGTCCCTCTTATGACACACAAAGGGTAATTGTTGTTCTTAGTGTCTGTGCTACTGGTGTTATATTTAGAAAGTGGTCACCTGTGCCAATGCATTGGAGGGGTTTTCTCACTTTCCTTTCTATCAAGTTCAGAGTAGCTGGATTTACTTTGAGGTCTTTGGTCCACTTGGATTTGAGTTTTGTGCAGGATGACAGGTTTGGATCTATTTGCATTTTTCTACACACTACCATCTAGCTATGCTAACACCATTTGTTAAAGATACTATCTTTTTTCCATTGAATATTTTGGGCCTCTTTGTCAAAGATCAGGTGTTCATAGGTGTGTGGGTTAATGTCAGGTTCTTTGATTCAATTTCATTGATCCACAAGTCTGTTTTTATGCCAGTACCAGGTTGTTTTTATTACTGTAGCTCTATAGTATAACATGAAGCTGTAGATGGTGATGCCTCCTGAGGTTCTTTTGTGGAAAAGAAATTGTTTTGGCAATCCTGGCTTTTCTGTTTTTCCAAATGAAATTGAGTATTGTTCTTTCAAGGTCTGTAAAATATTACATTGAGATTTAGAATTTTACTTACTTGTTTTATTTCCTATTTTGTTGCATTTCCTTGAATTATTTATATGTGGTGTGTTTGTGTGTATAACTTCTTTTGTATTTTTATTACATTTTTAAAAAGTTCTATGTGAGATGGCATGTGTTTACCTGTGTGTTTCTGTTGCATTTCATTGAAGATTTAGATATTAATTCTTATGTATTTTTATTGCACTCTTTTTTCTGTATGTACACATGTGCACCTGTGTGTATGTGTGTCTGTGTCTGTGTCCCCATGTGTATGTCCCTCTTATGACACACAAAGGGTAGTCAGAAGACAACTTGTAAGATTTCCTTTTCTCTTTCTACCACGTGGGTCCTAGGGTTCACTAATCTTAAATCTCCCAGCATGGCAGCAAACACCTTTACCTACTAAACCCTCCAGACTACCCTCTTTTGAACTTTTTATCAGGCAATACATTCAAATGATATCTTCAAAATAGAGATTACATACTTTTGAGGGTAAAATGTTATCTTGTTTTTTCATATTTCTCATGTTTGTTATGTTGAGATTTGTGCACTAAGTTATATAGAAACAGTAACAATTTTGTGTGTGTGTTACAAATTTAGTAAGTGATTTTCTCAAGAAAATACAACATAGGTATGCATAGTATATTTATATAATGTGTGTACAAATTCAGACTCATAGAGCTCCACCCTCTCTGACTGCCACAAAGGGTACGTGCATTCTGGTAGTTCAGGCAAGTGTACTCAGAGAGTAGGTTTCTGCGGAGTACCCACTATGACTATTCCTATATGAAAACAGTGGTTTCTATCACACTACAGAGGGCTTCTTAGGCATCTTGATAGAGTCTCTGTTACTTTGCGGAGTTTCTGCTCCACTGGAGATACAAATCATCAGACAACTTTAGCAGCTGGGAAAGGCACGAAGGCTGAAGTTTTTTAGTCTTTCCATTGCAGTGCTTGCCAAGGGTCATCAGGTGGGAGTGGATGTCATCTGGAGCAGGGTGCAATTCCTTCCAGCTGAGATATTTATACAAGCAAGCAAGCTCAGCATACGGCTGGTCCCAAAGGTTTCTGTTCAGTCTCTTTTGGGATTTGCCTTCCTAGTGAAAACATCAGAGTCATGCTAGAGAGTTCCTGAGTTTTCTCTGTGAGGAAAAGCTGTGGAGTTCTTTCCTACTTTGTTGGCAGTAAGGGGTGGTTGGAGCGGAATGAACAACTGCCTGAAGACTTGTAAAGCAACATGGGACTAGCTAGACACCCAGTGTCAGATTCCAGGCTTGCTGATTCATAGATCATATTTATATTAGAGCCACTCCAGCAAGACAAGGGAACCTTGGAATATAGCTCCCCTTCATATGATAGTGTACGGTCTATGAAGAAGCAGAGGTGGACTATCCTGAAGCAGTTCAAGTTCAGATGACCAGGTTCCTTCTCTTGGCTACTACACCATGGGGGATTCTTAGGTGATGAAATGAACTCCTTTTTTTAATGCCACACTACTGGAGTTACCAGATATCCTGTCTTTTAACACCCCTCCCCAGAGTTCAGCAATAAAATACACACACACACACACACACACACACACACACACACACACACACACAACTCTAAGCTAGAGATCCATAACATGTTTTTCCTTTTGTGTGTGTGTGTGTGTGTGTGTGTGTGTGTGTGTGTTTGAATTATTAGGTTGTCCTGTGATCATTTGTTGTACTTGCTCACACATTTCATTGATTCTTCCTTCTAGAAGAACAGTTGCTTAGTGCCTCTCATCAGCTATCTTGTTGATTTTATGAAATGGATTTTCTTACAGTATCAACTCAAGGATATAATTGCTTCTCTGGGTACAAGCAAACACAACAGTCTGTAATATCTGAAAATGCAAGGCCTTTAAGAGTTTTCAAGTTTATGAATCATAAAGTTCTGCTTTAATAATCAGATTTGATGATCTCCCAATTTTTTTCTTCCTTTACAAAGATTTCCCAAGGACAAAAATGAGACCTCCACAGGGTATAGACTATGTTTCAAGCTCTGAAAAACTCAACTTCTCAAATAAACATCAAAACATTACATAATAAACATTTTTACTTCTCAGAAAAATGATTCTCTATCCCTTGATATTTTCTTATTTGTCAGGCTTTAAGTATTGAATGACACTTTTCTTATCAGTAGATTCCAACCCTAGATGTTGAGTGGAAGCTATTATTCATCACTGTGTTAGCCGTTCCCCATGATGCTGATGCTGTTTTCCCACAGTCATTATGATTCCTCTAGCTCTCTCCTAGAGTTAACCAAGAGTCTGCGTCTGCCAATATCATACCATATGCTCATACCAATTCCAGAGGTACCATAAAAACTAAGCATGTTCTCCCTCCAATTCCTGTTATAGCTGTAAATCTTCAGATGTAAGGATATAATCTGGAGTAACCTCAGAAGCCAGTAGAATAAAGAGGGACCATGGTGAGGAGAGCAAACAGAGAGGTAGATATCAGGATACAGGAAAAAATGAAGAAAATTAAGGGGGAAAACTGGAAAAATGAGGAAAGTGAGAAAGAAGTCTAGTGCAAAAGGAACTAGAGAAGTGGGGGAATAACACTAAAGATATTTGAAAAAGCCTTGAGAAATCTTGTTACTTTATATACACCAAAAGTAAAGGTAATGCATATAAGTATATGTATGTAACTATAAAATATCTATACCTAGGTAAAATTATGATATTTAGGCTAAAAATATTAGGAGAAGAAAGAATGACCTGATGTGGTGGGAGGGGGAAAGGACCTTGAATAAGGATATAAAAGGATAGAAAGTGTGACTTCTTTGTTCATAATAATTAAAAAACAAAGAACTTTACCACTAAAAAAAAATAGTGACCAATGACTTAAGATATTGACTAATTTACTACATAACATATCTTTTGAACAGTTGTTTGTCTCAAAATATTTATATACATTTGGTGGAAACTTTAATTGTGTCTGTGTGATGTTCTGCTTTAAGAACTTATACTTGAGCCCTAATTCTCCTGTGATTAACTCATCCCTCCTCCCTACACACACACACACACACACACAGAGTTCTGAACAAAGATTAATAACTACAGTACTGAAGCAAATGGCGCTACTCAGCCAATGAACACAGTTGTGTATAAACACTGAGTTTAGAAAAAACCTTGTTAATTATTTCATAGTCTGAATCCTTAAAAGGACACAATCAGTTTCCATGTTGTTGCTATTTGTGGTTTTCTTTTACCTGTCATCTATAAACTCTGAATAATCCCTACTAAAGATTGCACAAAGTCAAGAGAGAGAGAGAGAGAGAGAGAGAGAGAGAGAGAGAGAGAGAGAGAGACAGAGACAGAGACAGAGAGAGACAGAGAGAGACAGAGAAAGACAGAGAGAGACAGAGAGGGAGAGAAAGGCAGGTCTTTATGGGAAGATGGTTTCATGAAATGGAGAGGGGTGGGGAGGAGAGGACTACTGGGTGTAGTAGAGAGAAGCAGAGCCAGAAACAAGGCAGCTGCAGGCGGGAAACTGCCTCACCTGGATCAGTCCAATTGCTCAGTCCTCAGATCCCACCTGCCACCCACCCCTCCTGCTGTCCCTCACACTGCTAGTCCTGCTGTGGAGAGGAGAACAGAGGCTTTGCTGTGCATGCTGGCTGCAAATGTGGTCATGTAGGAGGTACAGGCCGGGTGGGTGGCTGACTCTGAGGTTAGGGTGAGTACAGAAACCTGGAGCTCACTCAGGTCCTGTCGCTGGATGATCTAGATGCTCATCCACAGAACCACTCTGACTCCGAGCAAACAAGATACTCTAGATAAACAATGGTTCATTTTTGGACTAAGTCTCCTAGAAAAACTTCTGCTCTCGGAGGCCATGTTGATGTCTGTGATCTGAGCTGCTTCCAGAAACCATGTGAAAGTCCGTGATCGCCCTGCTTCCGGTGCTATGGGCAAGAAAGCTTGCTCCTTTTGCAGTAGTATAATAAATATGATAAAAGCAGACTGATTGCTGAGAATGAGAGATTTTTAAGACTTCTGTGACAGCCTTCCCCTGCTCCCAACTTCACCTCCAAAAGAAAAGAAACTGTCTAAAATGAAACTATTGAAGAGTCTTTAAACACTGTGATAAAGATGCTGAAGTTTATCTCTTCACAGTTGATGCTCTCTGGCAGGGTAGGGATGTCCTTCTGGATGGGGAAGGACTCTGTTTTCTATAAAGGCCTGACCACTGGACCACACTGCAGTGAGCCTATGGGTACGCAAATTGTACATGGTATTTTGTTATTATTTTGTTCTGGGGAGGGTGGGAAGGTGGAAAGGTAGACCTGAGAAGAATGGGAATCAAATATGATCAGATGTGTTTTACAAAATCCCTCAAATACTTACTGCACTATTGAGTGCAGCTCTATAATGAGGGCTGAGATCCAAACTTAAGTTCTCAAGAGTTCAAGGCAGAAAGATGCCTTACTGACCAAGCTACCATGCCAGCCTTGAGATTTGCAAATTGATTAAGTACTAACTTGTCTTTGGGAAGATATTTACTTTCATCATTTTTATGACATTAAAATCTTGTACATTTAAAAATGTGTTTTTAAAAGGTCACCAGTAATAATGCTTGTTAGTAGAGAATATTTGCATTTATCTATAGAAGGAAATAATTTTTCCACATTTCCTAAACCAATCAGAAAGGTTTTTTGAGAGAGAAAATTAGAACAGCGTGTTTATTCTACTGTGTTTATTTGCTAGTGTTAACATGATTATAATTTACAGCTCAGAGAATGTTTCTCTACCCATCATTGATTATTTGGCAGTTTTTAAGCTTCCCTTTCACTGGGTAAGTCAGTTTCTGGATTTTTCCATTTACATTGGCTCCTGAAGCTGTGAAGGGTCTGGAAAGCAAGTCAGGGTCATGACCTCCACCTCACCCAGTAGAAGAATTTTTAATATGATGGGTTTAAAATGCCTAATGCCTGACTTTGTCATCACTTTGTATTGCTGACATGTAATACTTGAGATGTTATTCTTCTGAAGAGCTTTAAGGAGCCATAAAGGATAATGAATAAACATAGGTGTCCAGCATCCACTAGATGTGCCTGCTGAATCAATTACTTTTTTCTCCTTCATCTTTAGAAACTCACTAGGACAAAGCTTTGCAATTTATATGAGATTCAGCGTGGTTACTTGAAATGAGTTCTCAATGGTGGTGGAACTGAAATACATTATAAAGAAACTACCACTCAAACATGTCTGCAATACAAATCTTCAAATGCTTTGACTTCTTTGTTCATAATCAGAGGAATTATGACCCTAAATAGGGCAGAAGAAGAAAGCTAATTCAGGAAATATTGCAAATATTCATCTTCATCTGTTTAATCTGTAAAACAAATAGCTCCATTATTTTTTCCTAAGTTGGCATAAAAGTTAAACTCAAATAGGAAATAGTTCCAACAATAATTGGATAGAAAGGACTTAAATGTGTTTCTATTTCTTTGCTTGCTTTTGGCTTGTTTCTATTGGTCTGATCGCTTAAAGTCCAAAAGCTAATGATCACTTGAGAGAGAGATGAGGTGTCTACAGAGTAAGTGGACTCAATTTCTAAGATGCTCTAGTCTTTTGCATTTGCTGATCCCTATGGTAGGATCCCAGTAGTATTACAGAGTTTTTCTACTCTCATAGTAAGAAATTGCAACAGGCTGACAGGAAGGCCATAAAATTTGTGCCACGGCTGTGACTAAATAACAATGATACCCACTCAAAAATCCTGAGTCATGGGTGAAAATCATTCTTGGTTGAATTCATTGACATGGAATTCACTAAGGCACAGATGAAATCAACACTGAATTTGTCTGCATGTCTTGTTTGACACCAAGACTTTAACTGTATTCAACTTAAAGAATAAAAGACAGATAAAAGGCCAAATACATGTTTTTATTTATGTCCCTTCAAAATTACAGATAGCTAAGTGACAGTGAGGTTGTGACACTGTTCTGTTTACCTTTGTGGATATGTATCTATTTCTTAAGCTGCATCTCTCTATATACCATGTATGTTTATTTGTATCAAACTCCTGATTGTTATCATTTCTTATATAAAATTCTTAATAACTTTGGTACTTCTTCATAATCATAAGGAAATGTTTATTAATTGCATCTAAATGACTTATGATTAATGTGAGGCTTAATATGAGAACGAGACCTCCAAAGCTACACTGAGATTGAAAGATAAGGCTTTATTCCTGGTATGAAATGATGGGCTATGTAACAGAAGTGAGAGCAGCCCCACCAAAAGGGATTATGGGTCTATATAGAATAGTTTAAGTAGAGTTGTTGGAGAGCATTAAGGAAAAAGGAACTGTTGTAGATAAAGAGTGCTGCTACAGGCAAAATCTTTTGGGAAAAGGGGTGTCTCTGGCTATTAAGATAGGAGGAAACTGTGGTAAAATTGTTATGCTGAAATAAAGGTCAAAAGACATCTGAAACATGCACATCATTCAGTTTCCTTCCCCCTGAAGGAGTTGGGTCGAGCATGGGTCATCCATTTTGATAACTTAGGTAAATCCATCTTAGCTAAAGATCTAGGCCAGCCAAACAACAAGATGGTAAACAGTAAATTAAAACACCTTCATTGCTCTTTAGAACACCGTTCTTTAGAACAACTTCATCCCAATTCATCAATTTATGTAACACAAGTAGATCATTTCCAGATCACATTTTATAACTGTTCATTAAAGAATCAATGTCTTCCTTAGACAAAACCTATTAGCCAAAGGCTCCCCTAGTAGAGTAGTCTTAAGTTTTTGTTGTCTTTATTTATAGCCTTCGATTTTGTATCTAATTCATTTGGAACATGCTTTTCTTCTCTCTTTACTTAGAAGACTCTCAAAGAAGTCATGAATATGTTCTATTAAGACAGTTATGGGTTTTCTTATCTTTTTCAAACAGTAGAGCTGAAAAGAAAAATAACAAGAAAATTGTAATGCAACACAATGACTGTTAATCCATTACTGTCTGCCACTAAGACAAGCCATAGCCATGCACTACCAACAAATCACATAGCTTTGCTTTGCATACAAGATCCTAAATAAAGCAGGAGAAAAAGAGAGAAGAGAAAGCTCCTCACATGAAAAACTTAGCTCAGTATGAGGCAGCATCTCAAGGCTGACCCATTTCTTTCTGTGAACAATGTGGGTGTAAGAAAGACCTGCTTCATGGCTGAGCAACAGTTGGTGGTTAGTTCAAAAGTGCTACTTGGTTTGGGTTCTGTTCCTTCTCCATGTCATGTTGGCTTGTGTCTCTCATACTTTCTACCCTGGTAATAACATGCAGGCCTCGTTTAACTGAGTCCAATCTATCCATCCTCTTCCTTAATCTCATTCTAACTGACATTCAGTGCCATTATGAGAAGTTCATTTCAAACTGGACCCTAGGGGTCTGATTTTACCAAAAATCCTTATTTCACCTTTCCCATCAGTTTTATTCTCCCTTTTAAGATAAGATTTTTCACTGTATGCAGAGGACAAAACAGAAGACTCTCACCTAGGACAAAGAAGTCTTAGAGAGATGAGGACTGTAGCTAGGAAGGAGACATCTGCAGTATGTTTTTTAGAGTTTAGCACATGGAAAAGCTGCTGGGGACCATCTTACACCTGTTTTATCAGGCGCTCATATGTATCTGGTTTACATAAACTGTTTTATTTTTCTTTTGATGTGAGGAATTTTCCTGGTAAAAACTACGATTCTCTATTAGCAGTTTGGCTACTAACAAAAGTTAAAAAGTAAAAGCTGTTAGGTTTAATTCCTGATTTCCCTCTTCAAACTTATTTGTAGTGATTTATCAATAATTCCAAACACATGCTAATGAGAAAATTCCCAGAGAGTGATGAAGAACTATCTTTTCACTTCCCAAAAGAACCATAGGCTAGTTTCATTTCAAAAGCCTTAATTTTTCTATCTCATTAATTATTTATTTTAATTGATAATTTGAAGTCCTAGGAACAGAGCAAAGTTCAGTTTCCAGGGTTCATGAAATGAGAATAGGAGATGTTTCTCAATAGGTGTAAGCCTACAGCCAAAGAGTCAGTAAGTTCCAAAAGCCTACAGTTTTGCCACCACAGTCCGTAATGTGTTTTAGACTTGAAATTCTAAAGACTTGACTGTAGTGTGAAGTTTCTGGCTCGGACTAGCCCCAAGATCTGGACCAGAAGTCCCAAAGTCCCAAAGAAACACACAAAGGCTTATATTAATTTCATGCTGATCAGCCTATGGTTCAGGCATATAACTTGCTAATTCTTGACTCTTAAACTAACCCATGATTAGCCAAGTGGTGTAATACCTTTTCTCAGAACAGCATTCTGGTCTTTCCTCTGTGTCTGCTGGTGTCTCTGTGTGACTCTTCCTCTTTCCAGAGTTTTTTTTCAGTCTGGCATTCCCACTCACATTTCCTGTCTGCCTTCTGGCCAGTTAGCATTTTGTTAAAATCAGGAGTGACCAATATTTACAATGTACCAGAGTATAATCGCACAGCACTTGACTTTATGTCTTCTCATCAGAGAAAAAAATAACTGCTTGAAACAACAGGCATATTCATTAGATCAAGGTTACCACTTTAGAATATGTACGTATCCAAATACCTTGTTGTACATTCCAACTATATACAATTTTTGGTTGTTAATTAAGGTTATAGTACAATAAGGAAGTAGAAAATTAAAAATCAGTTTTTATACAGGAATTGTTCATAGATCCCAATTACTCAATTGTTAGAAAAGGAAAGCTCCAACAAAGTTTGTTTTCATCTTATCAGCATGATAAAATTGTCTTTCACAGGGAATTTGGTGTATAACGGTATAGGTTACCACTCATGTATTAAAAGGCCACATATTCAGTTAAGCAGTAGACAGGATAACATCAAAGTCTAAAGGTAACTAAAGAAGACAAGGAAACTAACACAAGGATTAGGTCTTGCCTTGTGTTGGTGGCAGTTAGTGAAATGTTTTGCATGTTCATCAGCTTATATTCCAGGAAGCATGTCAACTTCCATCCAGCAGGCCGCTCATGAGACATGGCCACAAACTGAGGTATTCACCTGTCTCTGAGGCCTGAGTCCTAGGATTAAAACTGTGAATCACCATGTCTGGCTCAATATTTGTTGGGTTTTATTATTATTGTTGTTGTTGTTGTTAGAGTTGTAGTGATCAATTTGTTTTTAATTTTGTAGTTCTAGCTGACACATCTAGCTAAGTATTCTCACACTTCTTTGTTTTGTTTTGATTAGACAGAGTTTTACTATGTGTCTCTAACTGTCATGGAATTGACAGGGCCTTGCCTACCTCTGCCTCCTACATGCTGGGATTAACAGTGTATACTGCTATGGATAACAGCACACAGAAGATTTTAAATAGCAATGATTCATGAATTAAAGGAAAATGAAGATTTCATTTATTACTTTGTGATAATTAATTAACTACTGTGAAGTGAAGCAGTATGCTAAATATTAGATTAAAATATGTGTTTTTTAAAGCATCTGTGGAGAATTTAATGCTAGGACTAACACTTATATAATGTCTAATTCCCATTGAATGTGGAAAGGAGAGGGGTTCACTTGTAATGTTGCTATAATGTGTCTTTTAATACAGACTAAGTATGAGTTTAAATAGGAGATGAAACAATTCTGTAACCTGAGCAGGGAAAGTTTAATATGAAGATCTCTTAGCTATAATTGGGAATTAGAATAATAAAAGAGATTTGAGTAAACATGAAAGAAAATGCTAATGAGCATAGACAATATACATGGAAGAATCAATATTGTGGGGCTCATAAAAGTATTCATGGATAGTGCTTCTTCCCTGGTCCTGAGTCTAGACTGTGGGAGAAGAAATCACTTTCACTTACAGAAAGCTGAAGAGCTGATGTGAAATTCTGCCAATGCAAATTACAGGAAATTAGTGTATCAGAACTTTCCAGGAAGTAACATTTTGGTTGCTATGGAAAGTTGGTCAAGGATTCCACTAGGAAATTACTTACAGGAAGTCTTTGGGGAAGTCAGTGGCCACTCTGTACTACTTTCAGTGTTCAGAAAATGGCAGCTGCAAGAGAAACTGGTTGGGCTATTCAAGCCTTTTGTATCAAGTACAGTTTTCCTGTAGACCAGGTGACAATTAGCATTGAAAAGGCAGCTTATCATACACCAGGTTCCCAAAGGAGTGAACTGTGTCATAAAGAAAGTAAGTTGAAATTACAGACAAAACTTGTATTGTCATTCTCAAAGGAAGAAATAGCAAGCAGCTAGGGTAACAGATATATAATTGACTAATGTGTAGAAAATATATTTTTATTTTTGAGAGATAAGATTTAGTAAGTGGTGGGCCCAATGGTTTCAGCAAAAAAAAACCTCCCACAACCAAGTAGTATATTTTGAATTCTTAATGTAGAATGAAAATAAACAACTTTTTATTTCCTTCCTTTCTTCCTTTTTTTCTTTTTTTGTAGAGTTTCTGCTTATACATAACTAAGGGTCCAGCCAAGGACATCAAGGGTCTTTATGCACAAGCTTACAAACATCCAAGTTTGTAGTTCTCCTTTCTAAAACTTAACTCTCAATTTCCAGCCGTCTCGTAGCCGCTTACACTGACTTCTGATGCTGTACCTCTACCAAGTCACATGACAGCCATTTCATCTCCAGAGTTTTTGATGTGCATAAACATGGATTTCACATGAGTGGTTCCTTTTTTCTCATTTCCTTGTGATGTGTGTTCATCTCTAATGTTTTCAAAGCTTGAACCCCTCTTGGTTATTACCACACTCTTTGTTCAGACCTTTCGTTTCTCACAGGGAAGTTAGCCTGGTGCCAGCTATTATAACATTAGAAAAACTTGCAGGTGATCTTTTCAATGTTGAATTCTGTGAGGACATATTGGGCCACAGATACAAAGAGTAACAGAGGACTAATAGTGTGCAGATGACCCTTCAACCTCCTTACTGCTGCTTCAGAAAGTGATGTTCTATTTCTTTTGATTTCATTTATACTTTGGTGCTGTTTACTGTAAAACTTCACTTAGTAAATAAACCCTTGTTAGAATAAATTGGAGAAAACACTGCAGTAGACTATTTACTCAATATATTTTCAGTAATATCTCAACATATGCCATACCAAACTTTGAATTTTAATTTGAATTAATGAATAACACTAAGGGTCAAGGTAATAGTTTTGGTAACTTAGAAATTTGATATGTGTATGTGTTGTAGAAGGTCTTTCCCGGCCGTTTTTGGTCTGGGAGGTTTGTGCCTGGAGTTTGTAACCTGGCGCGGCGTGGTTTGGAACCTGGTCTGTGCGCCCATGGCTTTTGTCCCCCAAAGAAAATGAATCACATGCTTATATTACTTCATACTATTTGGCCCATATCTTAAGCACATTACTAGCTATCTCTTTCATCTTAATTCAACCCATTTCTATTAATTTGCCTACCACGTGGCTCCCAGCCCATGGCTGACTGGTACCTCTACATGTCTGTTCCTCTTGGGGGTCCGATGGAGAGTGACTAACTCCACCCTTTCCTACCTGCCTGCCCTCTGATTCTCCACCCACTTCTACGGTGCCGTGCATGGGCCCAAACAGTTCTTTATTTACATCATACAGAAAACATTCTACCACATGTATGCTTCTTAATCTATATTTCCATGGTATTGAAATTCATGAAGGATAAATATTTTGTTTTATATTTCACTTATATGCTATATACAATAGCAATAAAATTAATTAAACATTGTGTTTTTTATTATTTAACTGTTGCTGCTTTTCTAAATTTTCAATATCTAGTACAGTTTTCAGGTTTGAGATATGATCTTTCAATATATTTTATCAGGGTAGCATTCTTTTATTTAATTTTATCTTCAATTAAATGGAATGCAAATTCTCCAGTTATTATAAAATGCTAAAATGTATAATAGTTACTTACAGGTTTGTGAATCAATTTATCATTTTTTAGCAACATAAGTACACATAAGTTTGAAAAATTAAAATTGAACATATGACTTGAATTGTAAAAATTAAGTTTTAGGTAGAAGTTATGAAGAAGGTATTATATGACAAAAAATGCATATGCAAAGGGCACAGAGCTGAAGATGGAAAAGAATGCCATTGGAAACATAGGGCACATTTGTGGCTATCAGAAGATAACTGTCAGGAGTCAGGTATGTCTTTCCATTGTGTGAGCACTGGGCTATGAACTCAAGACATTCGGCTTGGTGGAGGACCTTTACCCAATAAGCCATTCCACTGGCTTTTCTTCATTTTTTTTTCCTATTAGAAAAATTAACATTTCCCCTTGACCCTTGACCAATGGCTAAAGCTGGGTCCTCACATATGTCAGGTAAGTGTGTATCCACTGAACTGTAACTCCAGCTCTTGTTTGTTTTACTTTTTATTTTGAAACAGAATTTCATTAACTTATTCATGCTGGCTTTGGTCCCATTTCACACTGCAAAGTTTGTATCCTCTTTCAGTCTCTTAAGTGTCAGGATTTCAGGTCTAAACTGCCTGGTTACTAAGTATTTTCAAAATAACAGTTGTGCTTATGTTATGTTATCCAATAGATACTCTCTTGTTTATATAAATATGTGGGTGTTTTCAATTTTGTAATTCTACTACCGTTTGCTTTCAGGGTCATGATACTGGTGCAGCACTATTCAAAGTATACACCTAGTTTCAAAGATAAACCGTAAGATAAGTCACATATCCTTTAGACTCAAAACATAAGAACATCTCCTAGATACAATTCCTGAATATTGTTTTAAATATTTCTGCCAGAACCTAGGTCTGGAACCTGTTACATGTACAAGCACAATAAATGGGGGGAAGGGGTGATAAGCAATGGAGCTCAATTTTTAACCAAGGCAAGGAACAAAGATTGCCAGCACAGTCTCAGAACAAATGTACTGAAGCTCTTCTCTGCCTAACTGCTATTTAGAGGGAAGAAGGCGGAGTTAGAGGAGAGAGTAAATGGGTCTTTGGGTTAGTCTCAAACATTAACTTTTTGGACAGGTTAATTTTGGTGATGATGTGACCAGAGAAAACAGAGTGATTCCAAGTTCTATAAAGAAATAGTCTTTTCTTTTAGGACACAGCACTTATTCTACGGGGAACTTACTGGTTTATCTTTTATTTGAACCAAATTTTATTTTATAAACATCAGTGGGAGAAAGTGATGTTTATAGGTGTATCAGAGAAAAACAGATTTTTAGTATAAGACTTCAAGAAAGGGGTTACCATTCCTGGAATATAGTGGTCTGTGAGCCTTGCTTAGCTAGGAAATGGTAAACTGTAGGTAGTCTACAGGGCTAAAATGTAAGAAGACAGAAGAATGGTGAGTTTTCCTTACAGTGGTTCATAAAGAAAAGTTCAGTGGTTGGGGGAATGAAGCAGAAGAGGCAATGAGGGACCCGTATAATGAGTAGGCACAGTACCACCACAGGCATGTTCTGAGCTGAACCTTCACAAATCAAATTTAGAAAGCAAATATAGAACATGTAAGTATAGTGTTGACCTCTGTGTAGCAGAAAGGAATCATTTCACTCCACCATAGGCTTCTGTCGTCTCTGACTGTGATGTTTCTCCTTGTTAAAAAAAAAATTATGCAAATAGTGATGACATTGTGACAAAAAGCCAACACCACTTATTTACATTTAATAATTTGCTAAAGGTTGATCTGATGTTGTGCCCTCACCACTTATTCCAACATACTTGTATAATTATAATTTGAGAAACATATTTTAGAAATATTATTTCATGATTGGACCCACATAACATTAGAAAAAATAGAAAAGATTTCTGAAACTATTTCAGGCAAAGCAAAGTGTGAGCGCAAAGCATGACTAGAATCATTGTATAAAAAAGGTGGGGTTGGGACAACACTATTGGTAGGGGATTTTAATCCCTTTCTTAAAATAAGTGATATACAGAGTAACTTTAAAAAATTAAAGGACTTGGAGGCAGTGGAAAAACTACATTTGTTTATACTTCTCTAGATAACATAATGCCTGTCATAATATTGTTATTATAAATTCCAAATACAACATTGGACTCAATGGTTGATTCATAAAACTCCACAGACTAAAACCTAAACCCCAATAAATATTACATTGTTTTCAGCACATCAAGTATTATGATTATTCTTAGTGTTTGGACAGTAAAACTCACATTAGTACCTTTTTGCTTTTAGTTGTCTTAGCAAGACAGAATTTAAGATTTCATGTAAGCCTAGTCCCATATCCAGTAATAATAGTTTTCTCGTTCATTTATAAATAGGGAATGCTCATAGACACAACTTTATCCTTCACAAAGGGAATAATTGACTTCAACATTTAGAATTTATCAATTTCTGTATTAGCTTTTATCACTTGCTGTGCAAATGTTACCATATAGTTAGGCATTTAAGCTACTTTAAAATGAACATGGTGGTATTCTTTAATTTGTCTTACTAAGTTTTGTGGAGAGGTAAAATGATCTTGAATTTCTGATAACACTTCTCCAGTGCTGTTGTGGGATGCAGAGCACTGTGAAAGTTACTCAAGGGCTCTGCCGAGTGAGCCACAACCTAAACCCTGAAATATGTATTTTTAAAAGAACTATTTAAAACGCCATACTTACTATCTACTTCTTACTAAAGAAGTACACAGAAACATTTGTCAGGACAAGTTCATAAGTAGGGACACCAACTATGCATTTATGAATGACCAGCATAAAGGTTCTGCCTTTGTTATGTGCTCTAGAAGATCACAAGACTCATAATTGGTATTATTCTCACCACGCAAATTTAATTCCAAAGTTTTGGGTGATAAATGTATCATTTTGGTCTTCACCAAATTCATATATTTAAAATCTTACACGAGGATGCTAACAAAGTCTTTTTAAGAATTTTCTTTATATAGTATATGATTTGAAATTTCATTTTCCAATTTGATTTTCAAATTGAATAGATTTAGAAAATTACAAAGAACTTCAAAAAGTGAACCATTCGTATTTTTGAGTCAACTTATATCAATTACATTGAGGTTGGTAGCTATTGGTTGCAAAGAACAAACTAGGGAGGTTCTTTGTAGTTATTTAGCTAGAAAAAAAAATGTCAGTCTGTATTCAACTTTTCTGAAAATGACATAACTTCACACAAAAATATAAAATGGCCAAAATATTATGGTTTGTGGAATATATTTTGGTGAAAATCCCAATAGCTCATTTGTTTAACTTAGAAAAATAATGTAGTAGTTAATTTACATAAAATGATAGATAACACCATTCTTTAAGAATGCCAATTTGTCCTTTAAAGTGGACATTATTGTCTTGTTAATATGTACCTCATGATGTCACATATACTGACTATTTTTGTGCTTGCATTATGAAGCATTTGAGATTTACCTGTCAGACTAACATTTATTACCACTTCAAAAAGATACCCTAAATCAAAGCTATTTACAAAAGAACCATAGAATTTCTTCAGAAAAATTTTCTTGTGGTTCTAAGCACATTTCACATGTCCCTGTTTGCTTAATGCATTGGTAGTCACAAATAATCTTGTAGATTCATAATGTATCTCTGAATATAACTTATTCAAGATCCTGGTTTCAGTGTGAGTGTGTGTGTATGTGTGTGTGTCTGTGTGGGTGCGTGTGCATGTACGTGTGTGCGTACACATATAGAACATTTATCAGCTAAGTGTTGCCAACTACTTAATAACTTTAATATCTTAAAAATAAATTTTTAAACTTATCATAGATAAACAAGAAACACACCCAACTAATTTAGTTTTAAGTATGCATTAGTTTTAGTTATTTATCTGCTTAAGGAGATAACAGTAATGCATATTTAAAATTAATTATAATTATCTTTAATTGGTAAGACAAATATCTTTTAATCGAAATGTAATAGAGTGTCATTATGAGCCAGATACATAGCAGAAATGTCAATTCAAAAAAAATCTCAAATTTTTATAAAAAGAGAATTGTGTGACACTATTTTGGGGGAAACATGAATAAAGATCAACTTACCTCAAATAAGGAACTGGTGTCAGAACAAGGCAAAGATACTACCAAATTCCATCTTGGTGAACCATTGAGTTTTATTGGGGTTATACACAGAACTATGGGTGAGGTGTTACTTACAGAAGCAAGAATGACTCAAAGACAGTTGCATCACTGAAAGTTGTCCCATCATGGGTAAAAGCACATAAAAGTTGAAAACTTGGATCTCACTGCATAACTTGTAATCAGTTTTACAGTTAGAGTGTAAATTTCTGGCACCCTCATTTGCCTGAGACTCTTCAAGGCATCTAAACTTGTCTAAACATACCTTCCCTGAGACTTTACTGTTCATGTAAACTTGGAGGTGAAAAAGCCTAATGAATTTCCTTTGTTTCTGGGACTTCCTGAAACTAATGAGTTGTCTGCTTATTGAGTTTAAGGAACTTCTCACTAGGCTGGAACTTTTTACCTGTCTTTCATTCTGAGTATTAAGGAGCTTCCCTCCAAAATAGAAGAATATCTTATTTCAGAGAAAATTATTAAATGACAATAAAAGATAGTTTTTAAATGCACAATAGTGGTAATGGTAAGTGAAAAAAACTAAATGGAAGCCAAAAGGTACAATGTGAACAGCATTCCTTTATAGACAGAGTAGTTAAATATGCCTATTTAAGTAGTATATTTAACTTGAGGCAAATTATTATCATGAAACGATAAGAGGATATATATAAAAAAGATATGAGACAAGGATAAATAGTTTTAAGTAAGAAATATGCATATATAGTCTGAATATAATGGAGCTACTTACAAAGTTATATTGTAAAATATGGACACCTTGGAAAATTACATTCTTTTAAAATGAAAGGACCTATGTTCACTATGAGAAGTGCTTTTGCTGAACTACAAAACCTGTGATACCTACTTTTAACTTTGCTGGCCAATCATCACATTATAAGATATGATTGTTAAAAACAAATTTGTTATTTGTTTGTCATGAACAATCAACTTGGCTGTAAATATATAACAAATTGAATGTTCCAGGACATGTTCCCATTTTCCTATCCAATTTCTTCTGCATTTTACTTGTCATTTACAGCCTGACTTTCTTGGCTGATATTTAAGCACAATATTAAACACATTAGGTCTGTGTTATAGCACTGTGCACAGCTCACATTTACTACAACCCCACCCTTGTGGTAAATTTTAAAATTTATCTTCATACACAGACCACACATTGAGGTAATTAGGCAATCAGATTCCACTTCTTTTTTCCTGGGTTCTCTGAACATCTCAAATTACTGGCTGAATACTGGGAATACAGATCAGAACAGGAATTTCTCATCATGTTTATCAAGGAAGCAAAGAGGAGAAAAACAGAAGAAAGAAAGAAGTATGGGCTTTTATTTAGAGATTTCATGAAGGAAACAGAGAATGAACATTGTTTAATTTAATCTATGTCAGACTGGTCAAAACACCAAAGGGGAGGGGACAGGAAATGGACAGGGGAAGAGGAAGTGCTGTGGTCCCTGGGGAAGGAGCAATCCAAGTGGCCCTCTCCATTTCTATATAACATATTTAAACAACTTGATCTTTGGCATCCTTCTTGGAGCCTTTGCTAAAGAAGAAACTGCTTGGTGGCAGCTATTTCCTATTTTTTTTGAGCTCTGAGAGCTGATCTTAAAATCCATTAACTTTGGACACATCAGCAACTGGCAGGTGGTCATAATTTCAAGTTCTTTCTAACCTAAGCTACTATTAAATTAGATGTACAAGGGCAAAATCACCTAGGGATCCATGAAACATAAACATTCTCATCATTTCAGTTCCCATCTTTTTTTTTTTTTTTAATTTGAGCTGTCATTTTATCAGACTCCTACTAGGAGAACAAACAATATATTTTTAATTATAATTTTAAATGCTTTATATAGACAAAATCTTATATATGTACTAAGGCTTTACCATAAGTGCTGAACACAGAGAAGTCCTATTTGTTTAGCTGCCAATTAGTGGTTTACTTTCCTAACTTCATTAATTCCTCTGTTTAAATATTCTCTTTGGCTTCTGCATGCTCTGAAGCTGAGAAGAACTTCTCCACTTGGCATGATCACAAGGAGGCCTACTATGGGGACATCTTTTCCCAGCCTCATCTCCAGCTCCATTTACACCTAACTTTCTTCATCCAACTGATAGGAGAATGTCTTTCTATATGCTGTGAATATCATTCTTTAAATAAAGAAACTGTTTTGGCCATGGGAGGCACTATAGCAGTAGGTGGGAAATTAGAGCCTAGGTAGGAGGAAGGTGGAGTCAGAGAAACAGAATCCAGATGACCAAGAAAAAACATATAAGGAACAATGGTGAGCTATGGGCCATGAGGCAAAACGGATTAATAAAAATGAGATGGATTAAGAAAAAAGAGCCAGCTAGCAATATGCCCAAGACATAGGGTAGGAAGAATAAAATTAATATAAATGTCTAAGTCATTTTTTGGGGAAAAATGCAGCCATGGGTGGGTCTGGATCTCTGGCCAGACAGGGCCAGAAACCTCTTTCTACATCCAACCCCACTGCCCTTTCAGGCTCCTTGTCTGTCTCCTCTTATTACAAGATCTCTATGCTATTTCTGAGCTTGAGCACTTCTCTGTCTTTTCATATCTCAGCTTCTGCTCCTGCCCAGGAGTTCCTGGAGTACAGAACACAGCCCTCAGGAAGTGCCTGCTGAGGTCTCTGTCTAGATGAGTGCCCTCTTACAACTCTTACACTGACTCTGTTCCCTGTCACATTCATTATGAATTACTGTCTTTCTGACCAACTGAAATCTAAGATTTGGCAGAAATGAGGTCTTGAGCTGTTTAATTCACTGTTAAAATTTCAGCACCAAGTAAAGTGTGTCAGATATTTTTTTGGAAAAGAATGAAAAATTAATTAGAGGAAAGCCAGTTATAAAATATTGGTATAAGAACTGCTCACTTTGAATAAGTGAGTTGCATTTAGGCTGAACATTTCCACCATTTTCAATAATTTTAAACCAGTTTCAACAATCTTAGTGCTTCTCATGATTTTCTCCTAACATCTCATCACATTAGTTATTCAAAATTATGTTGTAAAAATAAGGTAGTACCTTGCAAAACAAAGAGCAAATCAAGAAAAGAAACTTGTCAGGTAAAATTGCCATACCTTCCAAAGTGAAATAATACTAGAGTAAAATGTCCAAACTCAAGATGGTATCACACTAAAATTCAATTCTCTCAAATAAGAGCAATAAAATTTTCCAGAATCTGAACCAAAATTCAAGATTTTAAATCAGAGAAAATGACAAGTAAAATGAAAGTAGAAAGGTAGGCATTTTGTATACTCAAGACTTGACACTGAATGCTACAATACTGATCCACCAGGTAAAATATGACCAAAGTGAAATAATGCAGCATTGTTTATGAGAGTACCAAGATGTACTCTTGGTTGGATCCAAAGCCTACTTAACAAGAGCTAGTTCTCTTTTTTAAAATAATTTATTTTTATTTATTCTTTGTGTCTTTTATATCAGGTATCTGGATCCTATACATCTCCTCATCCCTTCATATCTGCCTTCTGCTCTTGCCACCTACCCTCAAAATAAAATAAGAAAATTTAAAAGAAAAAAAAAGAGAAGAAAAGTAAAAGAAAAATTTTATCATGAATGTTATAGTGTGACAAAGTCATGTAGTAAACCCATATATTTTTATTTCCATAACTGAAAATGATTTTCCCAAAATCATTGTTGGATGGCTTAATAAATATTATTTCAATCTCAACGATGTAATTGATTTTCTATTCTCTTCCAAGATCCAATTCACAGGACCTCATGAGTTTTGCTGCCTGGCTAGTATAGGACAAACATACATATTTATAAATCGAGTGACACGGTGACATGCCAATAAAAATGATACACTTAGCATACTATAATGTCCCGACCAGCAGGATGAGAAAACGGGGACCTGCGACCTAAAGGGAAGAAATGAAGCGGTAAGAGACACAAGGAATGGCAGCAAGACAGTATTCTGATCAAAATGCAAATTTTTATTTTTCTCAGGGGGTTGACAGAGCAGAGCATCATGTGGGAAAGGGTTGCTATGCAACCTAACCGTGGAATGTCTTAACTGCAGATTATTTGCACAGGTGTTCTTAATTGACAGGAAGATAAAGCTATTCCTGGCAACCTAGGGCAGGTCACGTAATTGCTGGTAAATGGCTAACTAATGGAAGGGGAACAGAAGCTTTTAAACTAAAATGACTAACTTATAAACTAAAACGGCTAAGCTAAAATGGTTTAACTAAAGCTTATGCAGACTTAGGCTCCCAGCATTATACAATAAGAATTTTGCTGCCAGAGTAAAACCTATAGGAAGAGAAAGATATATATTAATCTAATTGTATGACTATTAAGAAAGAACAAAATTTATTTTTCAAAAACCTTTTTGCTGAGGTTATATGACTAGGAGGAAAAACACACATACACATTACTGATATTAGGGCAGTAAATGGTGTTATTTTTTAAAAACATGAAGGATGTATTTTAGTGCAACTAGGAAACTAGAATTGGAGAGTAAGCGCATCAGGTTTATAAGTGGCCAATCATCCATTTTCTTTTATTGGTGATATGTAATTGAATGCTGGTGTTACCCAAGAAAGTGCTAGTGACCTTGGCGAATCCTAGTGACTTCAGAAGATCCAGCCTGGACAGGATCCATTGAGACCCAAGAACACCGACCTGTGTGCCCTGTTTGGTTCCTGTTTCTCTGGGAGTAGATTGACCAACCAGTGCAGAAGTTCCGACCCTCCTAGAATTGCATTAAAGATACATTGTATCTATGAGTGCGTGTTTAACCCTATAATAAGTATTGATCCTTATATGAGATAGTGCATTTGATATAGTGATAACTTTATCGTATTTATATTTTCCCATTGTCTAGTATATTTCAAGTCATATAATAGAATAAACAAAAGTGATTTTTTTTTTTGGCTTGCACTTTTTTTAAACCATGGTAATCAAAATGAGTAGAATTTCTCAGTACACGTTTGCAGCATTTTACAAAGTCTCTAATAGTTTCCCCCAAAGCCTGATTTTAAGACTTTGTACCCATTTTTGATGATCTGTGGTATTGTCTCATCAACTAAAATGTCAAGTCAAGAATGATTTCTGCTGTCACAAGATTATAAAGAAACCACAGTAGATCTTAGCAATCAAATTCTAATTGCTTGGTTTCATTTATACATTAGTTTTCTAACAAAGCAATTAACATTAGCAGCTTTGATTACAGTTCAGACACATGTTGACTTGTTAAATTTAAAAGATGGCACAACGTTTATATATAGTTGCGTAAAGAAAACAAGTGAGCAATTTCCCAACAGAGCCAACATGATTCCCAGAAATCACATTGCAATGTGCTGCTTTTTACTGACATTCTTCAATAAAGAAGCAGCAGCATCTTCCTCTATATTCACATCTTCATTTGGGTTTTGTAGTAAACAATTATCCCTTGGAGATTTGCATTGCATTTTAATTTGTTTTTATTATTTTCTTCAGAATCTCAAGTCATAATTCAAATCACATTCTGACCAATTGTCTTCTGGAAGTAATTTGCACATGGTTTCAGGCAAAAGAAAAATATAATTGGGTTCACAAGAATCTCTGTCATACCCAACTTGTCTTCCCATCTGTAACTTTTTTTCCTTCAATAAATTTCTGACTTTTAAAAAGTAAGGCAAATTGAGGTTCATATATAAGCAGAAATTTTCTTATAGGCATAAATTTCAATATATTTTTTGAATTAGGCTATAGACACCGGTTATCTTAAATAAACTTCTATTTTAAAACTGTATACAATTAAAAACCAAGTGCAAAGTAAGAATCTGGCTCAACACATTGACTTGGAAGTTAAAAAAATACAACCTACATGGCTTGTCAGAGCATCTGAGAAGGAAGACATGACAGAAACTCTACTGTACAGCAAAGCACAAGGATCAATGGAGAAAGCAGCTATCCTCACACAAACAGGAGCATTGAGGAAAGGGGGCCCAAAGCCCAGGAGCACAGGATTTGGGCAGGGGCATCAATGTTCCCTGCAGTTCCTTATTTGCTTGCTTTTTTTATACATTGTATTTGTCCATATTTATTCCCCTTCCTAACATTCTTTTTTTCTGTGTGGAATAACACAGGCAGCTTTTCTCCTACACATGTTGTCAAAAGTGATTATTTCTGAGAATCATCCCTGACCCACCCAGAAGATAGGAATCTGTGACTGGAATTCTAATATGCCTGAATTAGCACAATGTTGAGCAATTAGGATTCAATATTGGAAGCACATTAAACCTATTTGGAAAATTTAAAAATATTAGTATTCAGACTGCTGTAACGTGTCTTTCTCTGTCATAGCAGCCAGTTCTCAAAGAATGACACAGAGGCTTCTTAATAATTATTAAAGCTTAGCCTTTAGCTTAATCTTGTTCCTAACTGATTTTTATAACTTAAATCAACCCATTTATAGCCAGCTACATCCTGCCATATGGCTCATAGCCATACCTCTCCTTCTGCATGTTCTACTTCCCCATGTTTAGCTGGTGACTATGCCTTTCTTCCTCCCAATGTTGCCCCAAAGTCCTGCATCTACCTCCTACCTAGTTATTGGCCTTTTGTCTTTTCATTACACACATCACAGCTTCACAAATATCCCACAACAGACCCCAACACTATTGACTGTTTAAGGTGGTATGAATGTACTCTGAACATGCAAAGGAAAATGAAGAAGGGTGGTAGTAGTGGGAAGGAGGAAAATATAATGGGAAATAAAACCTCCAGTGACCAAGTGATTCATTGTTTAATAAAAGTTTAATCATGATGATATGCTACTGTAGTTGTAATGTGTAAGTCATTCTCCATGTGTGTCTTCCTCCATACTCTAGGCTCTATGGGTATGAGCAAGTTTGACTTTGTGTTCCTGGTGTTAGTTAGCACCCGTGAGAAAGGTAGGCAGTATCTAACCCGACTTAGAAGGATGTGTGTTTGCCTGCACACTGACACACTCCCCTGAAGTACTGAGGTTAGTAAATGATACATAATGTGCATGGACACTGGCAAAATTTGAGGACACATGTGTAATATTTCAAGAATTTTTGCATTGTAATAAGTGCATCTAACAACCAATCTAAGTGATTTGATACATGTCATTGATTTGCAGAACATTCAAAAAGTAAAAGTTTGAATAAATAATAAATAACATCAATGTCCTTTTATGTTTAAAGAAACCATAGTTCTAGAGTTTTCCTAGAGGCAAATGAAAGGCCAGATACTAAGATAAGAAATGATATTGACATTTAAACCAGCCACTCTTAAACTCTGTGACTGAGATAAATATATTGTTTTATGAAAAAATGAAAATAAGCCTATTTTTAATACTGTGCTGTATTTGATGATTTTTCAGACATGGAACATGTTAGAAACAAATACTGCAGAAATTTAAGAGGAAAGTTTTATTTATGCCCTGGAATTTAAAAGATGCTACATGGAAGAAATAAAATTTGAGCTCTGTTTTTAAGCTGCTGTCAATATTGTGCATAGTAGTAAACAGACATCCCCCTACACACACACACACACACACACACACACACACACACACACACACACACACTTCACAACATAGTTAAGTTATGTAGTTATAACAGCTACATGTAAATTGAAGTATTTTAGGTGAGAAATATCATTTCTTGAATTACATAAAAAGCAACCATTAAATGAGAAAATATACATCAATCTTCAATATTAGGATCATGCAGTGTGTGGAATAAAAACATACTAAATAGCACAGAATGATATTTAATGCTGAAATGAAAAGTTTTATTTTTAAAAGGAATATCCAGGTGGTAACAAATCCTAAGGGACTACTCTCCTTTATCTGGAATATGATTTTTCTTATTCTCAATTAAAGATTCTTCAACATTACTCAAACATATCAAGTTAGTTCTAAATTCATGACATAGACAAGAATATCCACTGCCACCTAGAAGGTAAAAAACACAAAAAAGTAAAAATGTTTTAGAAATAAAAGTAAAGCTAAACAAAAAACAGTAAAAAGAAAATTTTATTGTCATTATTTGTAAATTATCTATAATACAAACCAACTATAATTTTATTACAGTAAGTAAAATAATTAAATAAGGTGATGAAAGAATATAAATTACATTAAGTACATATCCAGTATTAATCATTAGCATGACAATTAGGAAAATATTATATTTGTAATAGTACCTATTCATACACAATATTTTGAAACAACTTTAATAAAAAGTATATACATAATTACATACACATATATGACACATACAAATACAAATATAAATTCAGATGAACTAGAATACTGAGGGAAAGTTTGATTTTGTCAAAGTTATTAATTTTCTTTAATATACAAACTGGATGTTCCTCAATGCAGTCTTCAATATATGCACTTTAATAAGGTGACAAAATAATTTTACATAGCTTACGTTAAGACAAAATACAACTGGTTCCACTTATGGGACTCAGCGCTGGCTGCAGAATCCCAGCGCTCTCTGGGGCAGGGGCAGGTGGACTCTGTCCCTGACAACTTCCACGGCTCCTGCTGAGGGAAACCCCGCCACGACCTCGAACTGAGCGAACCAACTGTAGGGGTCTCTGAAAGACAGAATCAGACCCTGACCAGAAAGGTGACAGGAGGCATACAAACCCGAGTGCCACAACTGACCAGGACTTATCTAATCGTGAACCACTGAAGCCATGGGCAAACGTCAGTGCAAAAAATTACATAATACTACAAAGGACAACATGGTAACTCCAGAAGAGAGTGGCGATCCTACAAATACAAGGCCTAAACTGAGTAATGAAGAGGAAACAGAAGGAAACAACACCAAAAATTCCTTTTTGATGTTCATCGAAGCCCTCAAAGAAGATATGAAAAAAAGCCTTAAAGAAATAGAAGAACAGACAAACAAAAAATTGGAAGAGATGAACAAATCTATGAAAGAAACATGCCAGGAACTAAAAGCTGAATT